>CM075676.1:57927500-58097500 GCA_037962975.1 Clitoria ternatea
CTAATCGATTAGGTAAGGCTGTGTAATCGATTAGGGAAGCCTAGAAATACTCAAAACATACAGATTTCGAACAAAGGCACTTGAGATTCAATGTATCAATCCTCAATCAATTACTTATTCATTAAAGATACTGTAAAGCAAGGAATTATCAAAATCATTCAATATTCAAACGTAATTTGAAATATCTAGGATTCCTAATTCTCTTCTAATATATATGAATTGTTCCTTTGCAAGAGGTTTGGTGAAGATATCAGCTAGTTGTTTAGAAGTTTCAACATGTTCAAGCATGCAATAACCCTTTAACATATGATCTCTAATGAAATGATGTCTTATCTCTATATGCTTGGTCCTTGAATGCATAACAGGATTCTTTGAAATGTTAATGGCGCTAGTATTGTCACATTTAAGAGGCACATGGTCTAATATAACACCAAAGTCAAGAAGTTGTTGCCTCATCCAAAGGATTTGAGCACAGCAACTTCCAGCTGCAACATATTCTGCCTCAGCTGTTAATAAAGCAACACTTACTTGTTTCTTGCCATGCCAAGAAACAAGAGAGCTACCAAGCAAATGACATGAACCACTAGTGCTTTTTCTATCAAGTTTACATCCAGCAAAATCAGCATCAGAATGTCCTATTAGAGTATATTCAACACCTTTAGGATACCAAAGACCTATATTTAGAGTGCCAACTAGGTATTTCATTATTCGTTTTACAGCAGTGAGGTGTGATTCTTTTGGACATGCTTGATATCTAGCACACATGCAAACGACAAACATTATGTCCGGTCTACTTGCAGTAAGATAGAGTAAAGATCTAATCATACCTCGATATTTGGTAATTTTCACATCTTTACTTTTCTCATCTTTGTCCAAGTAGCAAGATGTGCTCATGGGAGTGGCAATTTCATTTGCCTTGTCCATGTTGAATTTCTTAACCAATTCCTTGCAGTATTTGGATTGACTAATGAATGTACCTTCTTTGGTTTGCTTAATTTGTAGCCCAAGGAAGAATGTAAGTTCTCCCATCATGGACATCTCAAATTCATCCTGCATTAACTTAGCAAACTCTTTGCAAAGTGACTCATTAGTAGCACCAAAAATGATATCATCTACATATACTTGCACCTATAGTATGTCATTCTTCTTATGCTTGATGAATAATGTTGTATCAACCTTTCCTCTTTCAAAATTGTTTTTCAAAAGGATTTGCTTAATCTTTCATACCAAGCTCTTGGAGCTTGTTTTAAACCATATAGAGCTTTTCTTAGTTTGAAAACATAATTTGGAAATTGATAATTTTCAAAACCAGGAGGTTGATCAACATATACTTCTTCTTGAATTCAAGAAAGCACTCTTGACATCCATTTGGTACAATTTAAAATATTACAACATGCAAAGGCTAACAATAGTCTAATAGCTTTTAACCTAGCTACAGGAAAATACGTTTCTTCATAATTTATGCCCTCTTCTTGATTATAACCCTTAGCTACTAACCTAGCTTTGTTTCTAGTGATTATTCCATTTTCATATAGCTTGTTCCTAAATACCCATTTAGTACCTATTATTTGTTGATCATTGGGTCTTGGCACTAATTCCTAAACCTCATTTCTTTCAAATTGATTTAGTTCTTCATGCATGGCCAACATCCAATGTTCATCAATAATAGCTTCATCAATGGTTTTGGGTTCAATTTGAGAAACAAATGCTAAATGATTGCAACTATTAAAAGAACGTTGAGTACTTACACCTTTTGTGATATCACCTATAATGTTGTCCAATGGATGGTCTTTTGAGGTGATCCATTCCTTTTATTGAGTTTCCACTCTTTGTGTTGTGTCTTTTTCTTTGTTATCTTCTTCTTTGTCATCCAAGTTCAATTCTTGGAAAGTACCTGCAAGATCATCAAAATCTTCCTTTCTCAGAGGGTTATGGCTATTTTCATCAAATTTCACATGAATTGATTCCTCAATAGTATTTGTTTGTTTGTTAAATACTCGATAGGATTTACTTGTTGATGAATATCCAAGAAAGATTGCCTTATCAGCTTTTGCATCAAACTTTCCTAAATTATCCTTTCCATTGTTAAGCACAAAACATTTGCATCCAAATATATGAAAATAAGAGATATTGGGTTTTCTTCCTTTGTAAAGTTCATAGGGGGTTTTCTTTAGAATAGGCCTTATCAAACATCTATTCATAACATGACAAGCGGTATTTACCGCATCAGCCTAAAAAATGTTTCGCAATGTTATTTTTGTTTTACATGGTTCTTGCAAGCTCCACCAAAGATCTGTTTTTCCTTTCAACTACTCTATTTTGTTGTGGAGTTCTAGGAGCTGAAAAATTATGACCAATACCATGTTTTTTGCAAAAATTTCTTAAATAGTTGATTTTCAAATTCTCCCCCACGATCGGTTCTTATGGATGCAATCTTTGAATTTTGCTCATTTTGGATAATCTTGGCTAGTTTCTTGAATGCATGATATGCTTCATTTTTATGAGCTAGAAACAAGGTCCATGTATATCTTGAATAGTCATCTACAATTACTAGACCATAGTAATTACCACCAAAGCTTTTGATTTTGGAAGGTCCAAATAGATCCATGTGTAAAAGTTGTAAAGGTCTTTGAGTAGAAACAATGTTTTTAGTTTGAAAAAATGCCTTTACTTGCTTTCCCTTTTGACATGCATCACAAAATTTTTTTTCAAATTTGAGCTTTGGCAAACCAATTACCAATTCTTTAGAAACAAGTTTGTTTAGATGGTCTACATGTATATGTGCTATTCTTCTATGCCATAACCATGATTCATCCTCTCTAGTCATGAAGCATTGTACATCATTTGAAGACAAGCTATCAACATTAATCATGTAAATATTATCAATTCTTTTACCAACATATTTAACTTCCTTGTTTAGCTTATTTTCAATTATGCAACAATTAGATTCAAATAATACTCTATATCCTTTATCACATAATTAACTTATGTTAAGCAAGTTATGTTTAATTCCTTCAACATATAATACATCACTAATTGAGGTAGAAGAATTTTTACCAATGTTTCCAATGCCAAGTATTCTTCCTTTGGTATTATCCCCATAAGTGACGCTTCCCTTTCTTTTAGGAGTGAAGGTTGTGAATTTGCTCATATCTCCCATTATGTGCTTTGAACACCCACTATCCAAGTACCAATGGGTGTTGCTTACCTTGAAGCATACCTACAAAACAAAATTAGTTTAGAGACCTTGGTACCCATTTTATGTTGGGTCTTTTTTGGTTAGCTTGTGGTAATGTCCCTTTGGGAACCCACACCTTTCTTACCACTTTTGGTCCAAGCTTTCTAATATGGCAATTTAAAGCATTATGTCCTTTAACACCACAATGATTGCATTTAGTGAATGGTGATGAAGATTTTCTAGGTGGTACAAAGAAGTTTTTGTAATGCTTTTCCATTTTAGTGGAGTTATATCCTAAACCAGTTTTATCAAACATACATCTTTGGTTTCCAAGTAATACATTCAACTTATCTCTACCATTTGTAAATTTTTCTAAGGTTTTATTTAAGTCTAAAACCTTAGTTTCTAGGATGTCGTATTTCTTTACAAAATCACAAGGTTTATTCTTGGAGCATGCTTGAACATTTGCTAATTCTTCTTTTAAACATTCATTTTCTTTGCCAACTTCTACAAGATGTATTTCAAGAGTATCAATAGTTTTCCTAGATAACTTGTATTTGTTTGAGATTTTAACAAACTTGTCATATAATTCCTCAAATGCATCAAGCAATTCATTTCTATCTAAGTCAAGAAGACTTACCTCATCATCTTCCTCTTGATGATTTGCCATGAGGCATAGATTGGCTTCCTCATTTTCAGATTCATCCGAGCTACTTATATCATTTTCATCCCAAGCAATGTAAGTTCTTCTTCTTCCTCTTTTCTCCTTGTTCTTCTTCTTGAGATTTGGGCAATCTACCTTGAAATGCCCTTCCTTGCCACATTCAAAACAGTTTGGTGAAGAAGAGATTTCATTAGAGGTAGGTTTCTTACCTTAAGATTTGAAGCCCTTTTGGAATCATTTGTTCCTCATAAATTTCCTGAAACGCTTTACAAACAATCTAAATTCTTCTTCTTCATCAAGCTCACTACTGGATTCTTCTTCATTGATAGAAGTGGCCTTGAGATCTAGACCTTTCTTCTTGGAAGATTTTTCTTCCTCTTCCATCATCCTTAATTCTTTCAACTCTTGTTCTTGTTCTTGTAACTTACCGAATAGTGTAGCAAGAGACATTTCATTGATGTTAGGAGATTGTTTGATGGCGGTGACTAGAGGTTGCCATTCCCTAGTGAGACTTTTTAACACTTTATGAATAAGTTCTTTGTTAGTGTAAGTCTTGCCAAGAGTAATGAGATGATTTATAATAAGGGTGAACCTCTTTTGCATATCAATAATTGTTTCTCCAGAATTTAATCTTGTGAACACCTCTTTTGGTTCGGTCCAAGTGGAATGAATCTTTTTATACTGAATTCCAATTCAGAATGGTCAAATCTGAATGGAATAACTCAAAAATGATCAGATCCGAGCAAGATGACCTTGATGGAAGCATTTCCGAGTGGAATATAGACCTGTTAGAGGCAAATCCGAGTGAAATGACTCAGATTGGATCAAATCTGAGTGGAATATAGACCTGTTAGAGGAAAATCCGAGTGAAATGACTCAGATTGGAGCATTGCCGAGTGGAGTATGTCCCTGTTGAAGAGAAATCCGAGTGAGATGACTCAAAAAGGATCAAATCTGAGTAGAATTACTCAGAATGAGTCAGTTCCGAGTGAAATGCTTCCCTGTTGAAGGTGAATCCGAGTGGAGGGATCCCTGTCAAAGCCATTCCGAGTGATACTCTGTTGAAGGATGAATGCTGAGAAGGATTGCTCTTTGACTGCAATTAATCCGAATGAAGAAATGCTAAATCCGAGCGGGAGCTTTCTGGTTGCTACTGATCTGAGTGAAAACAAGTCTGAGTGAAGGAAAGACCAACTCAGAGTGTAATTGGAAGGACAGATTTTGATTGGAAGAAAGCTTTTCCGAGTGAAAGTACCAAGTCTCCAAGTCTTGAGTGGGAAGCAAGCTCTTTCTGAGTGAAAATGCTAAGTTCTGACTGATCGGTGCCGAATGATCAATCTTCAATCGGTTTCCGAGTGACAACAACTGAATGGAAGGATTTCCGAGCCAATCTTCACTCATCCTTCAAATAAGGGCCAATTAAACCATTTGCCCAATACCGAGTCGTCACTCTTCAACCAATTCTGAGTCGTCCTTCTTCAAACAATCAATTCCGAGCCCATTTCCATTAATTTCCGAGCCAATCCTTCAAATACCGAATCCCCTCCTTTTTCACCCAGATTCTGAGACATTCCATTAACCATTCCCGAGCCACTTTTCACCCGTTCCCGAGTCATCTTTCACCCATCTCCGAGTCATCCTTTACACATTTTTGAGTCAATTCTTGGTCAGTTCTTGGTTAGTTCTGACTCACTTTTTACCAATTCCGTGTCATCCCTCATCAAGCCAATCCCGAGTCATGTTTCACCCATCTCCGAGTCATCCTTTACACATTTCCGAGTCATCCTTTACACACTTCTGAGTCTTCCTCTTTATTCACTCGGCTCCGAGTCATCCTTTAGCCAACTCCGAGACCCCTTACATTCAACTTCCGAGTCTTTCTCTTCGATTTTCAATCGGCTCCGAGTCCTCCTTTACCCATTTCCGAGTCAATTTTTACCAATTTCTGAGTCATTATTCTCTCCTAATTCTGAGTCATTTTTTATCAGTTCTGAGTCAATCTTTGATCGGTTTTTGAGTAACACTTTTCACTCAGTTCTTGGTCAGTCTTCAATTATTTCTGACTCAGTTTTTAACCAATTCCGAGTGACATTTTTACCTATTCCCGAGCCAGTCTTCAGTCGGTCAGCCCTCTTCAAACAAATTCCGAGTCACCATTTTCACCCTATCCGAGTTATCCTTTCACCCATTCAAAAGCCAATTTTTAGTCAGAACCGAGTCCTCTTCAATCAGCAACGAGTCCTCTTCAACCGGTTTTGAGTCAATCTTCACTCGGTCTGTTTGATTGTTCCAATCAGAATTACCTCGTTTGACCCCTCAATTCAATTACATACTTTTTCACTCGGTTTTCTATTGGAAATGCTTCATTCCACTCGGAATTGACTCCCAATGTGGATGAATGCCGACTGAGAGGCTGATCCGAGTCATTTTCACTCGGAATTCTACCATTCTCACTCGGATTTCCATCATTCTCACTTGGATTTTCACCATCCTCTCTCGGATTTCCACCCGGCTCCCCCTGTTCGCCCGTGCCGACTTGGATTCCACCACCCAAGTGGATCTAGGAATCCTGGGGGTGGCAGACAGGGGTGGAAGTGGGGGGGATTAAAAATTCCCACCCAGCCGTTGTCCCCCACTTCACTCTGAATGGAAGTATGAGTTGGTTTTCCACTCTGAGTGGAAGCCTGAGCTGGCATTCCACTCAGACAAGCCTATAAATAGGAAAGGGTTGAAACACCAAGGGGAGACATTTTTCAATAAGGGAAAACTCTGCTAAAACCTCTGTTCTCTCTCCTTCACATGAACTCCTCTCTTCTTCTCCTCCCATCGTCCCTCACCATACTGCCCACAATCCTCCACACCGTCCTCTCCTATTCCAATCCGTGCACACCCTCACTCAATCATCCTCATTCCTAATCCCAGCACCTTCCCATTCCCTCTAACCCCCTTTTCCCTCTCGGACCAGCGTTCCTGCTCCATCACTCGGTTTTGCTCAACTTTCACCCGGTATTCCTCTTATCACTCTGATTTTACTATTTTTACTCAGTTTTCCTTATTTTTTTACTCGGATCTTTCATTGTTCCACTCGGATTTGACTATTTTAACTCGGTTTTCCCTATTTTACTTGGATTTTTCATTTTTTACTCGGATTTTCCTCTTTTCACTCGGTTTTCCCTATTTTTACTTGGATTTTTCATTTTTTCACTCAGATTTTCTTTTTTCCCACTCGGATTCTCTTCCCTCACTCAGTTTTCGCCCATTTTTTTTTCTCTTTTCTCTGAATCTATTGTTTCTCTTTCTCTCTGGTAGCTTCTGCTTCCCTCTCCCTTTTGCTCCCTAGTCTTTAAAAAAATAATAATAAAGAGAAATGGATGTTTCCTCTTTTTTTCTTCTCTTTCAAATCTAAATAAAAAAAAACTTTTAAAGAACTACGTGACCCTGATTTCTCGAAAGCTCGAGAATACATAGGAGCGAGAAATAGTTCCTGTCGGGCCCATCTTTCTTTATTTAATTTTTAGAGTTTCCATTTTTGTCTTGCTATCAAAAGGAGGAGCGAGATTAATTTGGACGAGACGTCCTCTTAATCTCATATTTTTTTAAATACCTTCTGTTTTTAAAAAAAAGAAGGAGCGAGGTTAATTTAGACGAGACGTCTTGTTAATCTCATATTTTGTAGTATTTCTTTAAAAGGAGGAGCGAGATTAATTTGGAAGAGACGTATTGTTAATCTCATATTTCTTAAATATCTCTTAAAAAAAGGGCGGAGCGAGATTAATTTGGACGAGACGTCCTGTTGATCTCATGTAAATATTTTGTGTTGATTTTTGTTTATTTTTTTGTTTATTTTGTCGTTCCGTACATTTTTCTTTTCATGAAGAAGTTAAAATAATTATTGGGCTAATTATAATGCGCGCTATCAAATTGAGGTAACCGTTTTTATAACGGACAGTCGTGAGGTGCTAATACCTTCCTCACCTGTAATTAGACTCCCGAACCATGGAATTTCATTTTTATAACCAGTGCTTTAACAAAAGGTTTTTCCAGTATTTTATCCTAAAAAAATATTGGTGGCGGCTCCCTGTTTATCTTTAAAATCGTTTCGAGGGTCGGCCGTGCCACCGCGATCCCGGTCGCGACAGATGGCGACTCCACTGGGGACTTAGAGAGTCAAGCCAGTCAATTTGATAGCGCATGTTTTAATTAGCATATTAATTATTTAACTTCTTTTTTTATTTTATTCTCTTGTCAATATTTAGTTTCTGTTTTGTTAGTATTCTATCATTTATGTTCTGTAAATATCTGTGTGATCATTGAACCCTAGGGTAGTCGACTTTATTTTGTTGCTCTGTGTTTGTTCTATGTGCAGGATGAGTAAGGTACAGGTATTGAATGCCTCTTTCACACACTACACTCATAATTTGCACACACTTTTGAGTGGGACCCTATACCCGGGCCCAAATAAAACTTAAGATTAGGGGAGGTTGATAGCGGAGCCATTTGGGATGTACTTCCTGTCTGGTTACCGTGAGAATCTCAGCTAAAGTTCGACTTATTCATGGTGCCCACACTTAGTATACTTCCTACTATTTGTGGTCAACATCATGAGTAGGATCTTGGCTCTAGTGACCTTTAGAAGTTTTAGAACAAGCCACCTAATGCAAGGTATCACTGATAGATGAACCTTAGAACCATTAGGAGACCTCTAGAAAAACCCACCTTAAGGCTCAAAAGAGGCAAACTTTACTTATACCTTTTCTCATTCTCACTTCTCTTTTCTGATCCAAAATAGAGGACTACTTGCCCATTTAGTGGATTACTTTTTTTTCAAAAAATGACATACTTTTAACTAGTGATCTTTTAACGGGTAAGTAGTCCTTTCCTTTTATGCACAAGTCTTTGGGCCTTGAGTTACGGATGTTTTGAATAAAAAAAAGGTATAAAAAAAATCAAAAAAAAATCATTTTTTTTTGTATTGACAATGATTAGAAAATCCGTAGCTCACATGACCCTTGATTTGTCATAAGTTTTGTCAAATCGAAACTTCCCTAAATACAAAAATATTTTCAAAGTTACTAGGGGAGTATCGATTTGTAAAACACGTCAGTTCTAATGATTGATTTTCTCATTTCTTTATGTTCTTGCAGGAAGCGATCAAGAGCTTAGCCAGTACCTCTGAGTGAAAATATGGAAATTAACATGAGATCAGATAGTTGTGGTACAAATATACCCGAGTTGAAAAAATTACTGCATGTTAAGGCTAGGAAAGTCGATACAACCAGTTTGCAAGCATTGGGCAAGAAATTGGATATGAATCAGAAGATGGGTTTTTCAAGGAAATATGGGAGGATCCTAAAGTTGCTAGAAGTGGAGGTACAAGTCGAGGCAATTACTGCTTTGATTCAGTTCTATGACCCACCTCTCCGTTGTTTCACCTTCCGAGACTTTCAATTGGCTCCGTCTGTTGAGGAGTTCGAACAGATCTTGGGGATGCCACTAGAGGGACAAATGCCTTACCACCACCTTGGACATCATGCGAATATTTTTACCATCGCTGATATCCTAAGGATTAACCCGGAAGTGTTAAGAAGTAAGCAATTAAATAGAAATCAGGTCCTGGGGTTTGATCGGGAATATTTTGAGGAGCACATGCACTTGCTGGTTGAGAAAGGAGATTGGGAAGCCTTCATGGATACCTTGGCTCTAACCATTTATGGTGTTATCTTGTTCCCCAACATTGACAATTACATAGACTATGATGCTATTGGCATTTTCCTTGCCCGTAAGTTTAAATCTGAAAATCCTGTCACTGCGATCTTGGCAAATATATATTGCACCATGGACTTCTGCTATACACAAGGTGGAAAGAGAATCATTTGTTGTCTACCTGCTCTGTATGTGTGGCTCACGTCACATGTCTTCCACCAAGTCAGCAAAGTTTAATGTCCTATTTCTGATCTGAAGTTATGCCAGTTAGTAACAAAGAATGGGCGTGAATGGGCCAATCACCTGATAGGGCTCACAGCTGACAAAGTAAGGTGGTATCTGCAATGGTTGAATGTTGACACCATTATTCATCATTGTGGAAGCTACCCGAACGTTCCTCTCATGGGCACTCAAGGATGCATTAACTATAACCCTGTCATAGCCAAACGTCAGCTAGCTTATCCTTTGCTTGGGCCGCCCAATGAAGAATCACTTATTCCTTTTGTCCTTCACTACTCAAAAGGAGATTGTACCTCTGTTATTCGAGATGTAGCAAATGCATGGAAGAAGGTCCACAGACGAGGAAAAGAACTAGGAGCTCGAAGCCATGCCGTGAAGGACAAATACTACCAATGGATCTTGAATAGGGTTTCCATTGTCAAGCTGCCTTTCAGAAGTCCCTCTTATCTCCCAACAAGGACACCTGTTCCCCCACCTACCCTTGAAGAGGAGGCCATGAAAACCAAGATAAAGGAGTTAATTGTAAAAAATAAGAAGCTAGAGAAAGACTTGCTAAAGTCTCAATAAGAATGCGCCCTTCAGAAAAGGGAGAACTTAGAAAGCAAGCAAACCATCAAGGAGATTGAAAAAAAGCGCAAAATTGAAAGGGATTACTTGAGGAAGCAAAGTCAATACCTCCGAACAGCTAATACTTAACTGAGGATGAAGAGCAAGCAAAGGGATACTATGTTGGCTGACAAGCAACTCTTGAGAGACATGTTGGAAAAAGCCAAAGAGAACGAGCAAATTGCCTTGGTGCAAAAAGAGCTCCTACAATTGCAAGTTAGCCAATTAGAGCATCAGCTTAATGAGGTGGTAGAAGCTTGCCAGCATGAGATAAACGGCGAGCAACAGCACGCGATAGATACTGAGCAAGAATGTCGTGAGGCTATCCATATTTTGAAAACTGAAATGACACAACAAGATGAAGTTATTCATTCATGGATGAACCGCTTCGGCCACTTGGCACATTTGGCTAATGGATTTCTGGAAGACCTCCCACTCCTGCTTAAGCAAGCTGAGGGGATGGTTAACCCTCTTAGTACCCCAAAAGAAATTGTAACCTTCCTTGATTACTGTAGAGAAAGGATTTGTAAAATGAGGGCCATGATTGCCCGAGCAAGGAATGGCTGATTTACTTTTCCTGCATTGGCAGCAGTAATGTACTTTGAAATTCAGAAAGAAGGATTCTTTTGTCTCCACAACTATCTCATGTTAATTTCCATTTATCACATACTTATTACTCTTGAATATGACGTTCTGATAAATGGTTGGAGGATACTGGCCGAGTTCCGCGATAGCTTCGTGCACCATACTATTGGTTTTTCTTTTACCACTTTTATTTAAATGCTTTCTTTTTAACAATTTTGTGTTTTGACTTACATTAGACATTACGGGTAAGCATCCTTATCAGACCCGACTCCAAGCGAGACTCATGGCCGAAGCAGAAATCAGGGATGAAGATTTCAGAAACGAGTTCAATCAGCTGAAGGAACAGGTAGCCGAGTTGACCAAGCTTTTGGAAAAGAGAATCACAGAAGGGGACTCCTCTGCAGGTATTGAGAACACCCAACAGCATCCTGCTACCGTACCACCCCCCTTGGTTCCGACCCAGCAAGAACCCAATTACCTAACACAATGACACCCCCTGTCACCATTCATGTTAGAAGACCTAACCCTGCCATTGAGACCCAGCTACCTTACGGCCAGTCTTATGCACAGCATACATTTGTCGGTCCTGACGGTAACCCAGTACCTTTTCCACTTTATGGCCTTCCACCAGGATACTATCCCCCGCTCGTTAACCAACAAGAAACCCATGACCAGCAAGCGGTGAATCCTCACGCTTCATACCCTACCCAGCCAAATATACCATCACTCCATCAAGCCTAAAAGACGCAAGCCCATGACCCACAAACTTACCAAACCCAAAACACGCAAGCCCATGACCCATAAATCTACCAGAGCCAAAACACCCAAGCCCCGATGGCCCAGCCAACTCACAACGCACAAGCCCAAAACACACGAGCCTAGACGACCCAACCAAATTATGCTGTACAAACTATGGCCACACCCCAAGGTCCCTCACCAAGTACAGGCCTAATGAATCAGTCCCATATGTTGCCTCCATTCAACCAACCACTGGGCTATCCATACGGATATGCAACCCCCTATATAACCAATCTCCAAGATACAACCCGCATGATGAACCCTGTAGCCGGTCATAGCACAGTTGCAGCTCCTCAAAAGGAAAAAATAGAAGTCTTAGAAGAGCGTTTGAGAATGATGGAAGGCACTGGAGGTTTTGGACTGATAGATGATTTAGAACTATGTCTAGTCACAGATGTTGTCCTCCCGCCCAAATTCAAGATGCTAGACTTTGACAAGTATCTGGGAATGACTTGTCCAAAGAATCATCTCACGATGTACTGTCGGAAGATGGCATCCTACTCTTCTAACGACCAATTGTTGATCCACTGCTTCCAAGATAGTCTAGCAGGGGCTGCTCTTACATGGTATGCTCATCTTGAGCGAAATCATATTCGTTGTTGGAAGGACCTGGCAGATGCCTTCCTTAGGCAATACAAGTATAACATGGATATGGCGCCCAATAGGGTTCAGTTACAGAATATGGTGAAGAGGGACAATGAAACGTTTAAAGAGTATGCCCAACGCTGGAGGGAGACAGCAGTGCAAGTGGACTCCCCACTGTCAGAGAAAGAGATAGTCGCGATGTTTATCGACACGCTCCCATCACCTTTCTATGGCAAAATGATTGGTAGTGTTTCATCCAACTTCTCTGACATTGTGACTATTGGGGAAAGGGTGGAAAGCGGAATACGAACAGGAAAGATCACTCAGGGCTCATCTAGGGCAAGCATGACAAGAAGGTCGGTGCCTGGGAAAAGGGATGGAGAAACTAATTCCATCTCTTTTAATCAAAAGACGGCTTCGCCAAGACCATTCTTTCCTACTATGATTCAAGCTCCCAATCCTTATGTGGCCGCTACCACTCAGGGCTCGACAGCTTATACTCCCTACTTCCATCCACCCATGGTAAGAGCGCCAGTGTCGCAACCTGTGCCATACCATCACCCGCAGCAAGTGATTCGACCACCCAATCATAATCAGAACACAAGGAATTCCAACAATGAGCACTCCCCTGTGCAGTTCGATCCAATTCCCATAACATATACCGAACATTTTCCAATCCTCGTTCAAAAGGGTCTAGTAGCTCCATGCCCTATGAGGCCGTTGCAACCTCCTTACCCAAGGGGATATGACCCAAACGCTCATTGTGATTACCATGCAGGGGCACCAGGGCATTCCACAAAAAATTGCATGGCTTTGAAATATAAAGTAAGAGATTTGATCAAAGCCGATTGGATTAACTTTAAGGAAGGTAGCCCAAATATTGTCACAAATCCCCTGCCTAACCATGGAAATTCAGAGGTCAACGTCTTGGAAAATGATGAGGAGTACGTTAAGAATTTTGCTAACATAAAAATGCCCTTACGGATAGTTCATTCCCTTTTGCTTGAAAGGGGACTAATTAAAGGGACCTGGAGTGTGGAACATGATTGCGAGCAGACTGCCGAACACCAAGGTTTCTGTAAGGTCCTTCAAAGCCTTATGGACAGCCATATTGTGCAGGTCTGTAAATGCCATGGAGATGAGGTCGACATGATCGAGGAACAAACAGGGGCACGGGTCCCTAAGCCCTTGACAATTTTTTACACCAGGAACCCTCAAGCAGCTCCTGCTTCTGTACAACCAATCATCACTATTCAAGCACCCACCCCATTTGCGTTTAAAGATTCTCAGGCTGTCCCTTGGAAGTACAACGCAGATGTGATCATTGCAAGCTCGGCAACGAGTGACTCGTCTCCTTCGTCCGTCACAAATATTATTGGGGTAGGAGGTATAACCCAAAGCGGAAGAGTATACACCCCTCCAGAGCCAAAGAAGGATCAGGTTACCGGAAATGCCAAGGTGGACAAAGAAGGGGCCAATGGTGAAATCAAAAGGGCCGTGACTGATGAAGAAGCCCATGAATTCTTAAAGTTTATTTGTCAGAGCGAATATCAAGTGCTTGATCAACTGACCCATACTCCTGCCAAAATCTCTTTGTTATCATTGTTGATGAACTCTGAGCCACATCGGAAGATATTGATGAAGGTCCTGAATGAGGCCTGTGTCAGTGATGACATTCCCGTTGATAAGTTTCAAGGAATAGTGGGGCACATTATTGCAGATAACTATCTGACCTTTACTGACGATGAAATACCAACAGAGGGGATTGGGCACAACAAGGCTCTCCATATTTCCATAAAATGCCGAGATTACATCTTAGTAAAAGTACTTATTGACAATGGGTCATCCCTCAACGTCATGCCAAAGTCTACATTGGCCAAGTTACCATTTGATGGGACTTATATGAAGCCAAGTGCCACGATAGTACGAGCTTTTGATGGAACTCGGAGGGAGGTCATGGGTGAGATTGAGCTGCCCATACAGGTTGGGCCGTGCACGTTCCAGGTCCTTTTTCAAGTCATGGATATCTCGCCTGCCTACAGCTGTTTATTAGGCAGGCCGTGGATCCATTCTGTTGGAGTGGTGCCCTCTACCCTGCACCAAAAACTAAAATTCATAATTGACAACAAGCTGATAATTGTTTCTGGTGAGGAAGACCTTCTGGTCAGCAAACCTCTGTCAACCCCTTACATCGAGGCAGCAGAAGAGGCTCTTGAAACTTCTTTCCAAGCATTAGAGATAGTAAACGCTACCTATGTAGGGGAAGGAGTCATGATGGTAAAAGCTCACATGCCAAGTGCATATTTAATGATGGCAAAGATTATGCTGCGTGGAGGGTATAAATCTGGAAGAGGGCTAGGACGTGCTTTGAATGGAGAAATAGAACCTATACGCCTGCTTGATAACAGAAATGGTTTTGGATTAGGATACCGGCCCACGGCTGCCGACAGAAAAAGGGTAGAGGAAGAGAAGAGGGAAAAAAAGACTGCTCGTCTCACCGGCAGAGAACCTCATACCGCAAGAATCCCCATCTGTGATCTCTACCAAAGCTTTCGAAGCGCTGGACTGATGCCTCCAGACCAAGTGGCTGTCGTTGAAGAAAGTCTCTGTGATAGTGTTGATTTTGTGATTGCTTGTCCACCAGGCCAAGAACTTCATAACTGGAAGGCCATTGAACTCCCCACGACTTTGAATATTTCATCAAAGTAATTTGTTTATGCTTTAAGTACTTATTCGTCCCTCTGCTCTGCCTAAGGCTTTGGGACTCTTCCATGTAATAAGGGCAAAACAAAAAAAAACTTGTTTTTATCATTTTCATCAATAAACGTGTATCGAAATTCAAAAAAAAACTCTTCTTGTATCCCTTATCCTTATTCTGAATCCTTTTTTTTACTCGCTTGTTCTTTTTTTATTTGCCATATCACACTAAATTGCAGATCCGAAAATGACTCTCTTGAGGAAAGGGAGGTCGCAATCCTGTTTCACGATTTCGATCACCCAGTTGATTACGCTGATGAGGAAGGTGGGGAAGATTGTGAGCCATCGCCTGAGCTGACAAGGTTGTTAGAGCAAGAGGATGAAGGGATTCAACCCTACCTAGACATAGTTGAGGTCATTAATTTGGGGAATAAAGAAAATAAGAAGGAAGTTAAGATCGACACTACCCTAAGCAGAGAACAAAGAGAAGATTTAATCAAGTTGTTGATGGAATTTTGTGATGTCTTTGCCTGGTCTTATCAAGATATGCCTGGGCTCGATGCTAGCATTGTCGAGCATAGACTACCCTTAAAACCTGAGTGCCCTCCAATAAAGCATAAACTACGTCGAATAAAGCCAGAAATGCTTTTAAAGATCAAAGAGGAGGTTAAGAAGCAGTTTGATGCTGGGTTCCTAGCTGTGGCAAAATACCCTCAGTGGGTAGCCAACATTGTCCCTGTCCCAAAAAAGGATGGAAAGGTACGGATGTGTGTAGACTACCGAGATTTGAATAGGGCTAGTCCCAAAGATGATTTTCCCCTACCACAAATCAATGTTTTAGTTGATAATACAGCTCAGCATTCCATTTTCTCATTCATGGATGGTTTCTCAGGGTATAATCAAATTAAAATGGCACCTGAAGACATGGAGAAGACCACGTTTATCACTCTATGGGGCATATTTTGCTATAAGGTGATGTCCTTTGGGTTGAAAAATGCTGGAGCGACTTATCAGAGAGCAATGGTGACTTTTTTCCATGATATGATGCATAAGGAAATAGAAGTTTATGTGGATGACATCATTGCCAAATCTAGAACAGATGAAGGGCACATTAGCGATTTAAGGAAGCTTTTTGAACGGTTAAGAAAGTTCAGGCTAAGATTGAACCCTGCCAAGTGCACGTTCGGTGCAAGGTCAGGCAAGCTGCTAGGGTTTATAGTACGCAAAAGAGGGATAGAGGTTGATCCCGACAAAGTTAAGGCGATTCTCGAGATGCCTCCTCCTCGTACAGAAAAAGAGGTCCGAGGATTCTTGGGAAGGCTCAATTATATCGCCCGATTTATTTCACAATTGACAGCAACTTGTGAACCCATCTTCAAGTTACTCTGCAAGAATCAACCGGGGCGATGGGATGAAAACTGTCAAGCAGCTTTCGAAAAGATTAAGCAGTACCTACAAGAACCACCAATTTTGGTGCCCCTAACCCCAGGAAGGCCACTTATATTGTATCTGACTGTATTGAATGAATCCATGGGTTGTGTGTTGGGACAGCACGATGAAACTGGAAAGAAGGAACATGCTATCTACTACTTAAGCAAGAAGTTCACTGATTGTGAAATGAGGTACTCCGTTTTAGAGCGGACTTATTTTGCGTTAGCATGGGCCACTAAGCGCCTAAGGCAATACATGTTGAGTCACACCACTTGGCTAGTTTCTAAAATGGACCTCGTCAAGTACATTTTTGAAAAACCTGCTCTGACCGAAAGGATCGCTCGTTGGTAAGTGCTATTAACTGAGTACGACATAATATATGTCACTCAAAAGGCCATAAGAGGAAGTGCCCTGGCTGATTACTTGGCACACCAACCCATCAATGATTATCAGCCGATGCAATTTAACTTCCCGGATGAAGATATCATGACACTATTCAATGAAGAAGGTGGTCAGAAAGAGAAATGGACCCTGAGATTTGATGGAGCTTCTAATGCATTGGGGCACGGAATTGGGGCTATCTTGATTTCACCCAATAAGGAATTTATCCCTATCTGCACCAGATTGTGTTTTGACTGTACCAATAATATTGCTAAATATGAAGCATGCTCATTAGGAATCCAAGCAGCGTTGGACGCAAAAGTAAAATTATTGGAAGTTTATGGGGACTCTGCTTTGATTATCCACCAATTGAAAGGCGAGTGGGAAACTAGGGACAGTAAGTTGATTCCTTATTATGATCATATCAAGGAAATGATCAAAGAGTTTGATGAGATCTCTTTTCATCACGTTCTCTGGGATGACAATCAAATGGCTGATGCTTTGGCTACCCTTGCCTCAATGTTCAAAGTAAGTAGTGACTACGATATGCCTCTCATTGAAGTAAAGAAGCATTGTGAACCTGTATACTGTCAAATGATGGAAAAGGAGTCTGATGGGAAACCTTGGTACCATGATATTAAAAGATATATCCAGAGTCAAGAATACCTCGATGGTGCTACAGAAAATGATAAGAAGACCCTAAGATGACTCGCCATGGGTTTCTTCTTAAATAGGGATGTGCTTTACAAAAGAAACTATGACTCTGTCCTTCTTCGCTGTGTTGATGCTGATGAGGCAAATGAAATCATGAGGGATGTTCATGAAGGATCTTTTGGGACTCACGCTAATGGACATGCCATGTCTAGAAAGATCTTGAGGGCTGGTTATTACTGGATGACCATGGAAGCAGATTGCTTCACCTATGTTCGAAAATGTCATAAATGTCAGATATACGCTGACTATATTCATGTACCCCCGTTATCCCTAAATGTCTTGACGTCACCATGGCCCTTCTCAATGTGGGGCATGGATGTCATTGGACCCATCGAGCCAAAAGCCTTAAACGGTCATCATTTCATCTTGGTCGCCATCAATTATTTCACCAAATGGGTAGAAGCGGCTTCATATACCAGTGTAACAAGGAATGTTGTGGTCAAATTCATCAAGCGAGAATTGATATGCCGATACGGCCTACCAAGTCAGATCATTACTGACAATGGTACGAATTTGAATAACAAAATGATGAAGGAACTTTGTGAAAGCTTTAAAATTCACCATTACAATTCCTTTCCTTATCGGCCTAAAATGAATGGGGCGGTTGAGGCAGCCAATAAGAACATCAAGAAGATAGTGCAGAAGATGGTAGTCACTTACAGAGATTGGAGTGAGATGCTCCCTTTCGCTCTACATGGGTATCGCACCTCGGTCTGAACCTCGACAGGGGCAACCCCGTTCTCTCTTGTATATGGAATGCAAGCGGTCTTGCCTTTTGAAGTAGAGATCTCGTCCCTTCGGGTAGTGATGGAAGCAAAATTAGAAGAAGCTGAATGGGTTCAAGCTCGACATGACCAACTAAACTTGATTGATGGTAAAAGATTGACTGCCCTCTATCATGGTCAGTTGTATCAGAGGCGTATGAAATGAGCATTTGAGAAAAACGTACGACCTCGACAGTTCCAAGAGGGAGACCTAGTACTCAAGAAAATTTTACCAATTCAAAAGGACAATCGGGGCAAATGGACTCCTAATTATGAAGGACCATATGTTGTGAAAAGGGCTTTTTCTAGAGGAGCCTTGATACTCACTAATATGGATGGCAAGGATTTGACAATGCCTGTAAACACAGATGCAGTGAAAAAGTACTATGCTTAGGGAGGGAATGTCAAAAAAAAGGGTCAAAAAAACAAAAAAAAGGGAAAGAAAAGAAAACTAATGCTCGCTAAGCTGAAAACCTGAAAGGGCAGCTTAGGCAAAAGTTAGAGCGACCCGGTGAGTCGAAAACCCGAAAAGGGCGGCTCAGGCAAAAGTTAGGGTCAAATTTCTGGTAATGCAAATAAGACCTCTAACTCAAAGAAGTACGAGTCCAAGCTCGGGCACGTGAATCATTTTCGAACTTACCTTTCCAAAAGCAAAGTCGAAGGGTGAACATGAAGTCGTGTTGGGGGTTAAGGCTCTCATCGGTCTCAGAGATTCACTAGAGGATCCATGAATCTTCCCAGTTTTCACCTGTCCTTGACCTGTTCTATGTGACCTCATTCATTTCATTTACCTTCTTTATTTTTCTTTCTCTGTACTTGTTTAACGTGCATGAATAAAATTCACCCTCTTTGATACGTGTTATAAATTTGGTTGATCTGATAAAAACATGTGTTTTAATAAAATAAAATGGAAGAATGGTAAACATTTAAAGTCGCAAGGGATAAGATGCTCCTGCTACTCGACCTTATCATGGGTGATCATCGCAGAGACTTGGTCAGGCACGCGCTCCAAAGCTATGGTTGTTTCATTCGATCTACTTCGTCCATGAGTCATCTCAAGAGTCGCGGTTTCACAGGACCTACCTAGTTTTTTGAATTTATCCTTGCACTACTTACCATTTTTCTGTAGGTTATCTCATAGACAGTCATGAACACCTCAATCAAGTCCTTCAAGTCCCTTCCTCGAATCACCTCAGAACTCCTTCCCTAAATCGCCAAAGTTGGCACCTTTCAATGTTTTCTTCTTCCATCGCCTAAGTAGGCGCCTTCAGAGTCTCATCCTCAACTGTTAAAGTCTGTATCTCTCAAACTCTCCTCCCTAGTGAAATCAATCGTCAAAGATGGTACTTCTCAAGATCTCTTCCCCAATGAATCCCGAACTTTCTAAATCAAGGGGCAGTACCCGAATCACCAAATTCTTCCCCAGTGAAACTACACTTCCCAAAAGAAACTCAACTAGGGCATCTCCCCGAATTTCTTTTATTCTAGCCATACTCCAAGATTCCTTCCAACCTATCAAACTGGGGCATCTCCCCAGGATCACTTTCTTTCAATCAAAGAGTAATTCTTTCAGTCATGTCAAAATGGGACGTCTCCCCCAACCTTTACATTTCCTGCCAATGGTGAGTTAATTCGAATGAGACGTCCTGTTAATTCCCCCAATCTCTGCGTTTCCTGTCAGCTGAGGGTTAACCCCACTTTTACTTTCTGTCTGCCTATTCAGGCACCCTTTACTTTTCGTCTGCCTATTTCGACATCCTTTACTTTCTGTCCGCCTATTCAGGCACCATTTACTTTTCCTGTCCGCCTATTCAGGCACCCTTTACCTTCCGTCCGCCTATTCATGCTCCTTTTACTTTCCTATCCGCCTATTTAGGCATCCTTTACTTTCTGTCCGCCTGTTCAGGCACCATTTACTTTTCGTCCGCCTATTCAGGCTCCCTTTACTTTCCTGTCTGCCTATTTAGGCATCCTTTATTTTCCGTCCGCCTATCCTGGCACCCTTTACTTTCCGTCCGCCTATTCACGCACCCTTTACTATCCGTCCGCCTATTCAGGCACCCTTTACTTTTCGTCCGCCTATTCAGGCACCCTCTACCTTCCGTCCGCCTATTCAGGCTCCCTTTACTTTCCTGTCCGCCTATTTAGGCATCCTTTACTTTCCTGTCTGCCTATTCAGGCACCCCTTTACTTTCCGTTCACCTATGCAGGCATCCTTTACCTTCCAGTCTACCGGGGGTCAATCCCGATCTTCTCACTTCCTATCCATTTGAAAACAATTTTTCCTGGTCAATTCAGAGTTCAAAAAAAACAAAAAAAACAAAAAAGAAAGAGAGAGGAGAGAAGAAGAGAAACAGAAGTGGAGAATGCTCGTTTTTAAGAAAAAGAGGTCACACTGACTCGTGATTGCCCATACCATCAGTTGCTATACCGATCAAGAGGTCCCACTTGGCCCCCTACATCGGTGTTCATATCTTTACTTCCTTTTCACTTCAAAAACACAGAAGCTTCGTGTTTCTTTTGTGAAAAAGAAGTAAAGAGGGGCATCTGTGAACACCTCTTTTGGTTCGGTCCAAGTGGAATGAATCTTTTTATACTGAATTCCAATTCAGAATGGTCAAATCTGAATGGAATAACTCAAAAATGATCAGATCCGAGCAAGATGACCCTGATGGAAGCATTTTCGAGTGGAATATAGACCTGTTGGAGGCAAATCCGAGTGAAATGACTCAGATTGAATCAAATCCGAGTGGAATATAGACCTGTTGGAGGAAAATCCGAGTGAAATGACTCAGATTGGAGCATTGCCGAGTGGAGTATGTCCCTGTTGAAGAGAAATCCGAGTGAAATGACTCAAAAAGGATCAAATCCGAGTAGAATTACTCAGAATGAGTCAGTTTCGAGTGAAATGCTTCCCTGTTGAAGGTGAATCCGAGTGGAGGGCTCCCTGTCAAAGCCATTCCGAGTGATACTCTGTTGAAGGATGAATACTGAGAAGGATTGCTCTTTGACTGCAATTAATCTGAATGAAGAAATGCTAAATCCGAGCGGGAGCTTTCTGGTTGCTACTGATCTGAGTGAAAACAAGTCTGAGTAAAGGAAAGACCGACTCAGAGTGTAATTGGAAGGACAAATTTTGATTGGAAGAAAGCTTTTCCGAGTGAAAGTACCAAGTCTCCAAGTCTTGAGTGGGAAGCAAGTCCTTTCTGAGTGAAAATACTAAGTTCCGACTGATCTGTGCCGAATGATCAATCTTCAATCGGTTTCTGAGTGACAACAACCGAATGGAAGGATTTTCAAGCTAATCTTCACTCATCCTTCAAATAAGGGCCGATTAAACCATTTGCCCAATACCGAGTTGTCACTCTTCAACCAATTCTGAGTCGTCCTTCTTCAAACAATCAATTCCGAGCCCATTTCCATCAATTTCTGAGCCAATCCTTCAAATACCGAATCCCCTCCTTTTTCACCCAGATTCTGAGACATTCCATTAACCATTCCCGAGCCACTTTTCACTCGTTCCCGAGTCATCTTTCACCCATCTCCGAGTCATCCTTTACACATTTCTGAGTCAATTCTTGGTCAGTTCTTGGTTAGTTCTGACTCACTTTTTACCAATTCTATGTCATCCCTCATCAAGCCAATCCCGAGTCATGTTTCACCCATCTCTGAGTCATCCTTTACACATTTTTGAGTCATCCTTTACACACTTCTGAGTCTTTCTCTTTATTCAGTCGGCTCCGAGTCATCCTTTAGCCAACTCCGAGACCCTTTACATTCAACTTCCGAGTCTTTCTCTTCGATTTTCAATCGGCTCCGAGTCCTCTTTTACCCATTTCTGAGTCAATTTTTACCAATTTCCGAGTCATTATTCTCTCCTAATTCTGAGTCATTTTTTATCAATTCTGAGTCAATCTTTGATCGGTTTTTGAGTAACACTTTTCACTCAGTTCTTGGCCAGTCTTCAATTATTTCTGACTCAGTTTTTAACCAATTCCGAGTGACATTTTTACCTATTCCCAAGCCAGTCTTCAGTCGGTCAGCCCTCTTCAAACAAATTCTGAGTCACCATTTTCACCCTATCCGAGTTATCCTTTCACCCATTCAAAAGCCAATTTTTAGTCAGAACTGAGTCCTCTTCAATCAGCACCGAGTCCTCTTCAACCGGTTCTGAGTCAATCTTCACTCAGTCTGTTTGATTGTTCCAATCAGAATTACCTCGTTTGACCCATCAATTCAATTGCATACTTTTTCACTCGGTTTTCTATTGGAAATGCTTCATTCCACTCGGAATTGACTCCCAATGTGGATGAATGCCGACTGAGAGGCTGATCCGAGTCATTTTCACTCGGAATTCTACCATTCTCACTCGGATTTCCATCATTCTCACTTGGATTTTCACCATCCTCTCTCGGATTTCCACCCGGCTCCCCCTGTTCGCCCGTGCTGACTTGGATTCCACCACCCAAATGGATCCAGGAATCCTGGGGGTGGCAGACAGGGGTGGAAGTGGGGGGGATCAAAAATTCCCACCCAGCCGTTGTCCCCCACTTCACTCTGAATGGAAGTGTGAGTTGGTTTTCCACTCTGAGTGGAAGCCTGAGCTGGTATTCCACTCAGACAAGCCTATAAATAGGCAAGGGTTGAAGCACCAAGGGGAGACATTTTTCAATAAGGGAAAACTCTGCTAAAACCTCCGTTCTCTCTCCTTCACACGAACTCCTCTCTTCTTCTCCTCCTATCGTCCCTCACCATACTGCCCACAATCCTCCACACCGTCCTCTCCTATTCCAATCCGTGCATACCCTCACTCAATCATCCTCATTCCTAATCCCAGCACCTTCCCATTCCCTCTAACCCCCATTTCCCTCTCGGACCAGCGTTCCTGCTCCATCACTCGGTTTTGCTCAACTTTCACCCGGTATTCCTCTTATCACTCTGATTTTACTATTTTTACTCAGTTTTCCTTTTTTTACTCGGATCTTTCATTGTTCCACTCGGATTTGACTATTTTAACTCGGTTTTCCCTATTTTACTCGGATTTTTCATTTTTTACTCAGATTTTCCTCTTTTCACTCGGTTTTCCCTATTTTTACTCGGATTTTTCATTTTTTCACTCGGATTTTCTTTTTTCCCACTCGGATTTTCTTCCCTCACTCGGTTTTCGCCCATTTTTTTTCTCTTTTCTCCGAATCTATTGTTTCTCTTTCTCTCTGGTAGCTTCTGCTTCCCTCTCCCTTTTGCTCCGTAGTCTTTAAAAAAATAATAATAAAGAGAAATGGATGTTTCCTCTTTTTTTCTTCTTTTTCAAATCTAAATAAAAAAAAAACTTTTAAAGAACTACGTGACCCTGATTTCTCGAAAGCTCGAGAATACGTAGGAGCGGGAAATAGTTCCTGTCGGGCCCATCTTTCTTTATTTAATTTTTAGAGTTTTCATTTTTGTCTTGCTATCAAAAGGAGGAGCGAGATTAATTTGGACAAGACGTCCTGTTAATCTCATATTTTTTTAAATACCTTTTTTTTTAAAAAAAAGAAAGAGCAAGGTTAATTTAGAGGAGACGTCTTGTTAATCTCATATTTTGTAGTATTTCTTTAAAAGGAGGAGCGAGATTAATTTGGAAGAGACGTCTTGTTAATCTCATATTTCTTAAATATCTCTTAAAAAAAGGGCGGAGCGAGATTAATTTGGACGAGACGTCCTGTTGATCTCATGTAAATATTTTGTGTTGATTTTTGTTTATTTTTTTGTTTATTTTGTCGTTCTGTACATTTTTCTTTTCATGAAGAAGTTAAAATAATTATTGGGCTAATTATAATGCGCGCTATCAAATTGAGGTAACCGTTTTTATAACGGACAGTCGTGAGGTGCTAATACCTTCCTCACCTGTAATTAGACTCCCGAACCATGGAATTTCATTTTTATAACCAGTGCTTTAACAAAAGGTTTTTCCAGTATTTTATCCTAAAAAAATATTGGTGGCGGCTCCCTGTTTATCTTTAAAATCGTTTCGAGGGTCGGCCGTGCCACCGCGATCCCGGTCGCGACAAATCTAAAGCTTTCATATTGACTAGTTAAGGTACTAATCTTAGAGTCTTTGACATCACTTGTACCTTCATGGGTTATTTGTAAGGTATCCTACATATCCTTGGTGGATTTACATGTAACTACTCTAAAGAATTCATCAGGGCCTAAAGCTAAAGTGATTAGATTTTTGGCTTTATAGCTATATTGTACTTTCTTTTCTTCTTCGCTAGTCCAATCATCCATCAAATTTTCTACTTGCTTACCATTTACAGTATGCACAGGTATAAAAGGACCATTTTCAATTGCATTCCAAACTTTAAGATCAATAGATTATACAAAAATTTTCATCATTTCTTTTTAAAAAACATAGCCGTCCCCATTGAAAGCAGGAGGTATATATGTGGCACCACCTTCAGGAAAAAGATTTAGAGAATTTAAGGCCATTGTTCTCTTGAAGCTGTTAAGCTTGATCTACCAAGAGTCAAGCTCTAATACCACTTGTTGTTCAAGCGACCTCAATACTCAAGAGAGGGCGTGAATTGAGTTTTAAAACTTTTAGTTGGAATGCCTTTGAAATTGATTTCTTTTTCACTACGTATGTTTGTATGTAAGAAATATCAAGTGTAGAGCAAGAATCAATATGAGAAAGTGTGCAAATGTTGCTAAGGCAATTTATCAAACACTTAGTGTACAACACTTTAACATAGCCTAGTTACTCAAGTTCAAGCAATAATATCACAATCAAATCAACATACCAATTAAGTACAATAAGTAAATGCAAGAGAGTAGGGAAGAAAAGCTCACAAACCAATTTAACAAGTCACACCAACCTGGTGTATGTCTCGCCTTCAAGCAACCCACTTGAAGGATTTCTACTATTGAAGTTTAGAGATACAAGCTATGAGTAATTGCAGCTTCCTAGTGTCCCACACTCAAGAACTCAATCCTTACTAGCACAAGGGTAACCCACCCAATCTCTCAAACTCTCAATACCCAAAGGTTGAACCCCAACCTTTGTGACCACTTAACCTAGAGTGAATAAGCTTGGTGTTTTGATGTTTGGTTTTACAATCAATAAACTTTCTCAATAGAGTAGATGAACAAATGAAGGCTCACACAATTTCTAACTCTCACAAGAGAGGATTTACAAATATAAGCTTTAAGTTTCAAAAAATGAAACTAAACAAAGAAATAGAACTCACAAGACTCAAGATTTGATTTCCCTTTGATGGATTTGATTATTGCATTGAGTAGCTTGAAGGAGGCCTTAGAGAGGTGCCCTAAAGTCTTCAGAGCTGTTGCACAGCATGGGCATTTAAGTTGGAATGGAGAAATGAGCTGGTTTCCTACTTAAAAATGCTTTTCCCCAAATTCTGGCACTAGTGTAATCGATTAGGCCTCAAGCTGTAATCGATTACACTTTGAATTCTTCAGTGTAATTGGATTGGTAATCGATTAGCCTTTCCCATGTAATCGATTAGCTAAGAGACAGAACCTTGCTAGTCGATTGTTCTTTACCTTGTAGTCGATTATGTGTGGCACCTGATGCATTTAATTTGGTTACGCAACATGGTAATCGGTTGTTGCTTATGTGTAATCGATTGGGTATCAAACAGAAACTCTGTAATTGATTAGTTCTTAAGTTCTAATCGATTAGGGACATTACAGAACACTGGTAATCGATTGTGGCAGCTTTATAGTCGATTAGCAGATGCACTTGATGCTTTTAATTCATTTTCTTAGTTGGTAATTGTCGCGACCGGGATCGTGGAGGCACGGCCGACCCTCAAAACGATGTTTTTGGTTTGAAAAGAAAAACAAGGGAGTCGCCACCAATATTTTTTAGGATAAAATACCGGGAAAACCTTTCGTTAAAGCACTGGTTATAAAAAATGAAATTCCATGTTCGGAAGTCTAATTACAGGTGAGGAAGGTATTAGCACCTCACAACTGTCCGTTATAAAAACGGTTACCTCAATATGATAGCGCGCATTATAATTAACCCAATAATTATTTTAACTTCTTCATGAAAAGAAAGTATACAAGATGATAAAATATACAAAAATAAACAAAAATAAACACGGAATATTTACATGAGATTAGCAGGACGACTCGTCCAAATTAAACTCGCTCCACCCCTTTTTTTAAAAAAATGTTATATATAAAAAATGAGATTAACAGGACGTCTCGTCCAAATTAAACCCGTTCCACCCTTTTTTAAGAAAATGTTATATAAAAAAATGAGATTAACAGGACGTCTCATCCAAATTAAACTCGCTCCACCATTTTTTTAAAAAATATAATAAAAATTGTAATAATAATAATAACAATAATAATTATTATTATAACTTTTATGCTAGTCCAAATAGAAGGTGTGAAACACTCATTTCTATTAATATTTATCAATTAACAGAAATTAATTAATAATTGAAAAGGAAACATAGTCACCAAACAGTAATTAATTTAACAGAAAATAAACAAATACAAATATTAAAAATGAAGAGTAGAATGGGACCGGTGTAGTGAGTGAGCCGGTCGATGTAACGAGAGAGAAAGGGAGCTGGACGGTGTTGGATAAGGAGACTGGACAGTGTTTCAAGAGGGACGGTGTTGGAGGATTTGAGAGGGACGGTGTTGAGTGAGAGGGAATAGGACGGTGTTGGGTGAGGAGTAAGGACGGTTGGGTGAGAGTGGGGACGGTTTGGAGTGGAGTGTTTTGGGAGAAAGGGGACGGTGTGAGGTGAGGAGAGGATGGATGGTGTGGGCGAGTTGAGGGAGGTTGGTTTTTAGGGAGAGAGGACAACGTTGATAAGGAATTGAAGGGTGAGGGACGGTGTTAGTGTAACATCGATGTTAGATGTGAATGATTCACATGTTGAAATCTAATTGTATGAAAGATAGTGAATAAATTCCCTAATGTGGACGTTCATAAATTAAAATGATTGTTTATGCTAATTTGAATTATGGATTTTATATCCTGGAGCACAAAGGTATGGCATTATGTAATACAAGTGATTTATTATATTCCTTTTTGGATGAAGGACATGAGTAAGTGATAAGATGATTGAATATTGAAATTGTGTATATGTAGACTTGGGGTGTGTCTCGGTTTTGTATTTGTGAACCGAGTGAATGATTGATTTAGTTATGACCCACTAAGTGTGGTAACCCCGAACGACTTAAAATGATCTTGAACGATCAAACCTGATTGAATTTGACCCTATGGTGGTCTAGGCTCTATGATGTTTCTATGAGCCATGTTTATTGACTTTATGTGTTGTGGAAGTATTCCACAATGAGTATTAAATGACCCTTGAATTTTCTACGACTGGTGATGAACTGAATCTCATGAAGGGTTGAGCCGTAGTGAAATAATTTATGGGATGAGTTAATGAGACTAGAACCGATGTGCGATTGGATTGGAAATGAGAACATGAACCCATACGTAGTTGGTAAATAAAGATGTTGAATTCGGGGTATACCTTGGTATTGACTAAGATATATAATTTTATGGTATGATTTTGAGCTAGATTGTATGCCCTTAACGTTATGAAGATTAGATTGATTATGAATTGTGGTATGATATAGAGGTAATGCATGTTAACATGAGTTGGTTATGGAATTTAATTCTATTGATACCTCCCTTTTTGCTTTGAAAAGAAGATATATTTGTGATAGAATCGTATGCTGATGTGATACAATGTGAATCGTATGTCCAATATATGGACTTTGACTGTGATAAAAGAGGCAAACCACTAGTGTGGAAGATTATTATATGAATATTGACCTTATTTTGACCTTGGGAACATCTATTTGATACGAGTTTGGTGATTCCTATAGGCTTGAACCGAATTATCATTGACAATATCTGGATTAGACAAATGATTTCTAAGTTATTTGACTGTGATTTTGAGATGAACGAGGTCCAATGGTGGGGTGATTACCCTATGGTGATTGGAAATTTGTGGTTGTTATGTCAATATATGGTTTGGTGACTGAAGAATAATGAATGGTATGACATGAATTATTCCGGATCACGATTAAATAACAGTATGATGTGAGTATATTGCTCGTGAGATTGTGCGACTTCTTGGGAAGTCTCGTGTGTGAAGGAATAGTATTGGAATTGATAAGAATAATGTAAGCAATAGGACATGAAGGTACTTACCCTGATATGTCTTTACGTGCCATAGGCATTGTGGCAACGTGCACTAATGCGCCGATCTTATGTGTTTGTAGTAACCACTACGGGATTGGGACGCCTTCCTGTATGTTGGATGCAGCAACACATAGACCGGGAAAGTGTGGAGTTGTAACTGCTTACGGCGAATGTATTGGACCTATCCGGAGGTACTGGATAAGAATGCGAGAGTTGTGATTAATAAACCGAGAATAGATGAGTGGTGACTCATGAGGAGTATGTGAAGTTTCATACTTGGGTAAAGGGATGATAATAATTATATCCTGCTGGACTTTGGAAAGTCCGATGTTACATTATGATGATTTTGGACCTTAATGGTGTGTGGCCGAAGTGTGGCCTTAGGATGTATGCAGATGTTAAACTTCGAGGACGAAGTTTCTTTTTGGTGGGGTGGATTGTAACATCCCAGATTTTTAAGAAAATAAATTTATTGGATGATGATAATTAATTATTCATGGTCAAATAATTATGGAAGATGTCATTAGACATTAGAAGTGAATTATCGGTAAATTAAGATTTACCGGAAACGAATGAATTAACAGATGATGTGGGACCCACTTAATCAAATTGAGTGTTTGATGGGTCTAGAATGTTTGGAATATTATGGTGATTAAGATGGTGTAGTTAGAATAATTTTTAGTGCTAAGGAGATAATTAATTGAACACGATGTATGTTATTAGATGGGAAAATACGAGCTATAATGGAACTAAAAGAAAATGAGAATTCCTATTTCTCCTCTAGTTTAGCCGTGATCTCTCTTTTTCTTTTTACCTTTCACTCTTTTAACCAATGGATATAGAATTTTATGGCACAATGGACAAAAGCATTGAGACATGGTTATACCCATTGGACAATGTCTAATTTTTACACATCTCCTCTCTCCCTTTTCCCTCATTTTTCGGCAGCTCCCTCTCACTTTCTTTTCTCCTTCGTTTTCTTCTCCTTTTCTCCCTTTCTCCTCCAAAAACCGTGTTCCCCCATTTCTATCCTCTCCATTCACCATTTTCGCCCAAAAGCTTGGATATGTGAAGCATGCATGGAGCTAGGAAGCTTACATTGGTCCTCCCCTTCTTCTTTAACCTCAATTTCATTTTGGTGGAGTTTGGATTTAAGGTAAAGATTTCTTACCTCCACATCATTTTATTATGGTTTTGTGATATTGGGTTGAAGATGATAATATTAGAAGCCTTGCATGTGGATGGGTGTTGATTATGTTGGTTAACCTAGAGTGAAACTTTAAGCATGAATATTGGAGGTGTGAAATTGAACATGGTTGATGTTGTGGGATGAAGAGAAAGTTATAGTAACCATAAAGATTTTAGGAGATTGATTGAGAATATTGTTAAATGATTTTAGATGGGAAACCCTAAGTGTGATAAATTAGGGATTTTTGCCAAATTGATGATCTTAGTGATTTTGATGCCTTGGGAGTGGATTTATATGAGGAAATGAACACTTAGAAGTATTGGGATTGAATACTGATGTTGATAAAATAGGGAGCTAAGTCATGAGTTGCAAATGAGGAAATATGCACGTATATAGGTACATTGATTTGAGGGAATTAGTCTTAAGTGTTGATGTTTATGATGTTGATAATGGTTGCAAACCATTAATAATAAACTAAGAGAATGGATGTTTAAATTGATGAAGCCTTAGGTCTTGTTATAGGCCATGGTGTCGTTGATGTTGGGTTGTTTAGCCCTTTGAAATCTAGAAATCTTAGCTTTGGGGAAAGGAATTCCCGAAGCCTAATACAAGCATATGAATTTGGAGTATTAGACAAGTCTAGGATTTGATCATGGGTTAGGTGATGATGTCTAAGATGATGCTTTGTGATAGAATAATAATGGCAATTGTATGTATATTTGTTGTGATAGGATTGCATCCCCGACGATGATGCGGAGCGATCGAGGCATTTGGAGTATTGGAATTGCGGATCTTCTCTCGAGGTAGGAGAGGAGTTTGCATTTCAAGTACATGAGTGATTAATTGATAATTATGTTATGTGTGAACTCATGCATTGCCTTGCCAAGAACTAATTGTATGTTTGAATTGTTGAAATAGTGAATGATGACTTGGCTTATGGGATTGTTGTGGAAATTGTATGAATATATAATGTTGATGATAAATACTTGATATCCCTTTGAATTGACATGAATCAAATGTTTGGTAATATTCAATGAATAGATGAATTGAACAGAGCGTTGAAGATTATGTTGTGATAAAGTGGAATGATGATGAGGGGCGGTTATATAACTCTTTTTCATAGTTAATGAATTGATGTTTGAAATTAAGATGTATGAATGGTCGAACCAGGTTGTAAGTGTATAAAGAGAGGAGTAAGAAAGATTAATCTAGGCCAAACTTATATATATAAAGGTTTTAATGTGAGAAGAAGAGGGAAAGACTGAGTTTCTAAGCGTGAACTGGTATTCTCGCTCAGGCGAGATGGATTCTCGCTCAAGCGAGAATCCCCTGGACTAGAATTATGGTTTCTGGCTCCATCTCGCTCAGGCGAGATGAGGTTTCGCTCAAGCGAGACACGTACCACATGGTTGAGGTAGCCACTGGACGAATCTCGCTCAAGCGGGCGTAGCCGCGCCTGAGCGAGCGAGATGGAAAAATGGTACTGGAGAGATCTCGCTTAGGCGAGAGGCGTGGCATGTTGGGTCTCGCTAAAGAGAGCGAGCGTGAAAACGCTACTGGAAGTATTTCGCCTACGCGAAAGGACTCGCCCAAGCGAGTAATGTTGATCTCGCTCAAGCGGTGGTGAATCTCGCTTGAGCGAGTTGCCCAGAAATGAAATCTGTTTCATTTTTCCTTGTGCTGGGTTTATGTTGGACCCCTTTTTCCTCATAAGATGAGATAATTATGGGAATGATTAGTACACGGGGACTAATTAATTGTAATATAATTACCTCTAAGGATGGAGTAATGCAAGGATGATATTGAGAGCCCAATGATAGAATTATGAGATATATCCTTAGGATGGATTTGAAATGTATGAAGGGATAAACAAATGACATTGTGTGAATTATAAATGGATGAATTAGAGGGAATATGATATTAAATAATGTTAGATGATGGTGTTGAACATTCTCTTGCACAAAGAGGTAAATTTATATTGATGAATTGTCGTGTACCATTGTGTGTGATACAAGCATGGTCTTGTATATGTGGTATGAAATATGAAATTGATAATGTTGTGAATGCCACACGATTTTGTTTATATATACATATATGAGTATAGTTGAGCAACGGTAATGAATAATGAGATGATAATCCACTAAATGAAGTGTGATAATATTGATGAATAATATATGATGTTGAAATGCCATAATGGCTGTTTGCAAGTATTGACTTGCGTGTGTGATGTGAAATATGTGTGAAAATATGTTGAAATGGAAATGCCACATTAAGGACTTGAAAATAATAATGATGAAACCAACAATGTTGAATCCACTAAGGTGTATGGTGGTGTTGGTGATCGTGATGATGATGATGATGTTTGATGAGTGGCATTTAGGATGCACAGAGTGAGGATGCATTTGAATTGCATTTGCATTGCATCCATGGCATATCATTACTGTCTATGTGGAATAGTAGGGGGTTCCACTAGGCGGGCCCAGTGGGAGGGCGGCTCAGTGTACGAGCGTATTATGATTTTCCCCTGTGACTCGGTGTATGAGTCACGAAGCTGTCCATAGTTTGGTGACGAGGCACCCTATGTGGCAGGCCCAGTGGGCGGGCGGCTCTATGGTGAGCGAGTTTACCTCGGTGTCCAATGGGGCACGGCTCTCTCGATGTGTGTTCGGGAGGGGCCCGTAGCACTTGTGGTAGTTGAGGCCACGATGTTGATCCGCAAGTCACAGGGTGACTAGTGCTACAGATGGGCGACAGCGGTTTGGTACCAGTAAAATTATGAGAATATAAGCATGCTTAAATGGAGATATATGTGTACACAATTTTTCTACTGCAGTAGGGGCATAGTAGCACACCTATGCTCGTCCCACAATTAAATTAATGTTATATTCCCACAGTCGGATCCGCATTTGTTGTCTATTCCATTGTGCATATGCATTAGCCATAAGAGCATTTGCATATAGCATGGAGATATGCCAGAATATGATAATGATTGATGATGATTGAAATGTTAGTATTGGTGTCGATGAGATGCGAAGTTAATATGATGAAAGACCACATAAAAGTAATAAATGATATGAACATATGAAATGATGTTGAATATGACGATATGTATGATATGGCCCAATATAATGATTGGAAATGATGATTTTAGCCCATAGTGGCTTGATGAAAAACCAAGATGGTCTATATTGATGAGTTGGCCCATTGGGGCGATATGATAGATATGTGTTGGCCATTATGACGGTGTTATAGATGTGTATATGCTTGCTTTGCTATGATTTGATGAATAAGCATGAAATGAATATATATTGTTGAAATAATAATTTATGATGATTATTGATGCGTTTAGCAAAGCATACATGATGTTGATATGCATATGCACATAATTTTAATTGTATTCATATCGTCATTTGAAATGTAAACTCACTCTCCCATGTGGTCTACTTTTTAGTATTGATGCAGGAAAACCATGGGGTGAGGACGTTTATGAAGTGAAGTTTTGGGAAGGTAAATAGTTGTAGAGGAATGCCTTGGCCGGCAGCTTTATAACGTAATGTGTTATGTATATGATGGATAATATGAAGTTGTAATCATTGATATGGATGGACGAATTATGAGTATAGTTATACATTTGGTTGATGTACTAATAGTGGATATATAGGAATTGAAGTTGGGCTGATTATGGGCTTTTATGAATAAGAAATTTTAATGATGTATGATGCATGATCATATAGATGATTACATGTTTATATCTTAGGTATTGCATGCTTAGGAGATTGTGCAAAATGGTGATGGTTATCTACTAGGCCTATGTTATGCCACTGCATGCTTTACCGAGCCTTTTCTCATATCTTCATATATGGGACTAGGCGTGTGCCCGGTATACATATTTTCTTCCGCTGTAAGCTTTGTTATTTTTGTATACCGCATGGGCAACTATTTATCGATCCAGTTATAAGTTTTTAAATCACGCTCTTTGGTTTTCTGTGATTTGAGTCTTGATGTGGTCATGGTGATGTTTTGGAAATGTCTTCTAACGTGAAAAATTTACTCGCATTTTTATTAATTATGTCAATCACATCGGGATTCGAGTACAGAAAATCAGGGGTGTTATAATCTGGTATCAGAGCGTATTTTGCTCTGAATTAGAATTCTTTATTTTTTTATCAACGCATGGCTGCTCTGTGAGGATTTGATATTATGGATGATTGGAGCATGTATGCTCAATGGTGAGATACTTATGGTGATCTTTGGAGCGGGATGCTCATTATTGACATATGGTTGCTTTGTATAGATTAAAGGATGATGATTATCTAGAGCATGATGATATGTTAAGGTATTGATTGCCCTATGTAGAAATGTGAATGATTAGTTGACTAAGGAATATGAATTGATCATGAGGGCATAATTGCTTATTGAGGAATTCTTGTGAATCATTAATATTGAGTTGGGATTAATGTTTATTGGGAGTATACTCTTATCATTGAGGTTGTGCGATGCACATATGGAGCGTAGTTACTCATTGATAATCATGGATGAATCATGAGATTGAATATGTTTATGGATGAACTCCTCAATGTGATTGATGTGGTTGTTCATGTAAGACCGGCCAAGTTCCTTACACTATTTCCTTCTAATGACGAATACATTGATATTATACATTTGAATATTGATATTTGAGTATGACTTTAACTGATGATGAAATTGAACCATGTGTGATCATGGATATGATATATTGAATATGAATTAATTTGAGGGAGAGCCTATGCCGTATGTTGATCATGGATAGGAGATGTTAGATGTGAATGATTCACATATTGAAATCTAATTGTATGAAAGATAGTGAATAAATTCCCTAATGTGGACGTTCATAAATTAAAATGATTGTTTATGCTAATTTGAATTATGGATTTTATATCCTGGAGCACAAAGGTATGGCATTATGTAATACAAGTGATTTATTATATTCCTTTTTGGATGAAGGACATGAGTAAGTGATAAGATGATTGAATATTGAAATTGTGTATATGTAGACTTGGGGTGTGTCTCGGTTTTGTATTTGTGAACCGAGTGAATGATTGATTTAGTTGTGACCCACTAAGTGTGGTAACCCCGAACGACTTAAAATGATCTTGAACGATCAAACCTGATTGAATTTGACCCTATGGTGGTCTAGGCTCTATGATGTTTCTATGAGACATGTTTATTGACTTTATGTGTTGTGGAAGTATTCCACGATGAGTATTAAATGACCCTTGAATTTTCTATGACTGGTGGTGAACTGAATCTCATGAAGGGTTGAGCCGTAGTGAAATAAATTATGGGATGAGTTAATGAGACTAGAACCGATGTGCGATTGGATTGGAAATGAGAACATGAACCCATACGTAGTTGGTAAATAAAGATGTTGAATTCGGGGTATACCTTGGTATTGACTAAGATATATAATTTTATGGTATGATTTTGAGCTAGATTGTATGCCCTTAACGTTATGAAGATTAGATTGATTATGAATTGCGGTATGATATAGAGGTAATGCATGTTAACATGAGTTGGTTATGGAATTTAATTCTATTGATACCTCCCTTTTTGCTTTGAAAAGAAGATATATTGGTGATAGAATCGTATGCTGATGTGATACAATGTGAATCGTATGTCCAATATATGGACTTTGACTGTGATAAAAGAGGCAAACCACTAGTGTGGAAGATTATTATATGAATATTGACCTTATTTTGACCTTGGGAGCATCTATTTGATACGAGTTTGGTGATTCCTATAGGCTTGAACTGAATTATCGTTGACAATATCTGGATTAGACAAATGATTTCTAAGTTATTTGACTGTGATTTTGAGATGAACGAGGTCCAATGGTGGGGTGATTACCCTATGGTGATTGGAAATTTGTGGTTGTTATGTCAATATATGGTTTGGTGACTGAAGAATAATGAATGGTATGACATGAATTATTTCGGATCACGATTAAATAACAGTATGATGTGAGTATATTGCTCGTGAGATTGTGCGACTTCTTGGGAAGTCTCGTGTGTGAAGGAATAGTATTGGAATTGATAAGAATAATGTAAGCAATAGGACATGAAGGTACTTACCCTGATATGTCTTTACGTGCCATAGGCATTGTGGCAACGTGCACTAATGCGCCGATCTCATGTGTTTATAGTAAACACTACGGGATTGGGACGCCTTCCTGTATGTTGGATGCAGTAACACATAGACCGGGCAAGTGTGGAGTTGTAACTGCTTACGGCGAATGTATTGGACCTATCCGGAGGTACTGGATAAGAATGCGAGAATTGTGATTAATAAACCGAGAATAGATGAGTGGTGACTCATGAGGAGTATGTGAAGTTTCATACTTAGGTAAAGGGATGATAATAATTATATCCTGCTGGACTTTGGAAAGTCCGATGTTACATTATGATGATTTTGGAACTTAATGGTGTGTGGCCGAAGTGTGGCCTTAGGATGTATGCAGATGTTAAACTTCGAGGACGAAGTTTCTTTTTGGTGGGGTGGATTGTAACATCCCAGATTTTTAAGAAAATAAATTTATTGGATGATGATAATTAATTATTCATGGTCAAATAATTATGGAAGATGTCATTAGACATTAGAAGTGAATTATCGGTAAATTAAGATTTACCGGAAACGAATGAATTAACAGATGATGTGGGACCCACTTAATCAAATTGAGTGTTTGATGGGTCTAGAATGTTTGGAATATTATGGTGATTAAGATGGTGTAGTTAGAATAATTTTTAGTGCTAAGGAGATAATTAATTGAACACGATGTATGTTATTAGATGGGAAAATACGAGCTATAATGGAACTAAAAGAAAATGAGAATTCCTATTTCTCCTCTAGTTTAGCCGTGATCTCTCTTTTTCTTTTTACCTTTCACTCTTTTAACCAATGGATATAGAATTTTATGGCACAATGGACAAAAGCATTGAGACATGGTTGTACCCATTGGACAATGTCCAATTTTTACACATCTCCTCTCTCCCTTTTCCCTCATTTTTCAGCAGCTCCCTCTCACTTTTTTTTCTCCTTCGTTTTCTTCTCCTTTTCTCCCTTTCTCCTCTAAAAACCGTGTTCCCCCATTTTTATCCTCTCCATTCACCATTTTCACCCAAAAGCTTGGATATGTGAAGCATGCATGGAGCTAGGAAGCTTACATTGGTCCTCCCCTTCTTCTTTAACCTCAATTTCGTTTTGGTGGAGTTTGGATTTAAGGTAAAGATTTCTTACCTCCACATCATTTTATTATGGTTTTGTGATATTGGGTTGAAGATGATAATATTAGAAGCCTTGCATGTGGATGGGTGTTGATTATGTTGGTTAACCTAGAGTGAAACTTTAAGCATGAATATTGGAGGTGTGAAATTGAACATGGTTGATGTTGTGGGATGAAGAGAAAGTTATAGTAACCATAAAGATTTTAGGAGATTGATTGAGAATATTGTTAAATGATTTTAGATGGGAAACCCTAAGTGTGATAAATTGGGGATTTTTGCCAAATTGATGATCTTAGTGATTTTGATGCCTTGGGAGTGGATTTATATGAGGAAATGAACATTTAGAAGTATTGGGATTGAATATTGATGTTGATAAAATGGGGAGCTAAGTCATGAGTTGCAAATGAGGAAATATGCACGTATATAGGTACATTGATTTGAGGGAATTAGTCTTAAGTGTTGATGTTTATGATGTTGATAATGGTTGCAAACCATTAATAATAAACTAAGAGAATGGATGTTTAAATTGATGAAGCCTTAGGTCTTGTTATAGGCCATGGTGTCGTTGATGTTGGGTTGTTTAGCCCTTTGAAATCTAGAAATCTTAGCTTTGGGGAAAGGAATTCCCGAAGCCTAATACAAGCATATGAATTTGGAGTATTAGACAAGTCTAGGATTTGATCATGGGTTAGGTGATGATGTATAAGATGATGCTTTGTGATAGAATAATAATGGCAATTGTATGTATATTTGTTGTGATAGGATTGCGTCCCCGACGACGACGCGTAGCGATCGAGGCATTTGGAGTATTGGAATTGCGGATCTTCTCTCGAGGTAGGAGAGGAGTTTGCATTTCAAGTGCATGAGTGATTAATTGATAATTATGTTATGTGTGAACTCATGCATTGCCTTGCCAAGAACTAATTGTATGTTTGAATTGTTGAAATAGTGAATGATGGCTTGGCTTATGGGATTGTTGTGGAAATTGTATGAATATATGATGTTGATGATAAATACTTGATATCCCTTTGAATTGACATGAATCAAATGTTTGGTAATATTCAATGAATAGATGAATTGAACAGAGCGTTGAAGATTATGTTGTGATAAAGTGGAATGATGATGAGGGGCGGTTATATAACTCTTTTTCATAGTTAATGAATTGATGTTTGAAATTAAGATGTATGAATGGTCGAACCAGGTTCTAAGTGTATAAAGAGAGGAGTAAGAAAGATTAATCTAGGCCAAACTTATATATATAAAGGTTTTGATGTGAGAAGAAGAGGGAAAGACTGAGTTTCTAAGCGTGAACTGGTATTCTCGCTCAGGTGAGATGGATTCTCGCTCAAGCGAGAATCCCCTGGACCAGAATTATGGTTTCTGGCTCCATCTCGCTCAGGCGAGATGAGGTTTCGCTCAAGCGAGACACGTACCACATGGTTGAGGTAGCCACTGGACGAATCTCGCTCAAGCGGGCGTAGCCGCGCCTAAGCGAGCGAGATGGAAAAATGGTACTGGAGAGATCTCGCTTAGGCGAGAGGCGTGGCATGTTGGGTCTCGCTCAAGCGAGCGAGCGTGAAAACGCTACTGGAAGTATTTCGCCTACGCGAAAGGACTCGCCCAAGCGAGTAATGTTGATCTCGCTCAAGCGGTGGTGAATCTCGCTTGAGCGAGTTGCCCAGAAATGAAATCTGTTTCATTTTTCCTTGTGCTGGGTTTATGTTGGACCCCTTTTTCCTCATAAGATGAGATAATTATGGGAATGATTAGTACACGGGGACTAATTAATTGTAATATAATTACCTCTAAGGATGGAGTAATGCAAGGATGATATTGAGAGCCCAATGATAGAATTATGAGATATACCCTTAGGATGGATTTGAAATGTATGAAGGGATAAACAAATGACATTGTGTGAATTATAAATGGATGAATTAGAGGGAATATGATATTAAATAATGTTAGATGATGGTGTTGAACATTCTCTTACACAAAGAGGTGTAAATTTATATTGATGAATTGTCGTGTACCATTGTGTGTGATACAAGCATGGTCTTGTATGTGTGGTATGAAATATGAAATTGATAATGTTGTGAATGCCACACGATTTTGTTTATATATACATATATGAGTATAGTTGAGCAACGGTAATGAATAATGAGATGATAATCCACTAAATGAAGTGTGATAATATTGATGAATAATATGTGATGTTGAAATGCCATAATGGCTGTTTGCAAGTATTGACTTGCGTGTGTGATGTGAAATATATGTGAAAATATGTTGAAATGGAAATGCCACATTAAGGACTTGAAAATAATAATGATGAAACCAACAATGTTGAATCCACTAAGGTGTATGGTGGTGTTGGTGATCGTGATGATGATGATGTTTGATGAGTGGCATTTAGGATGCACAGAGTGAGGATGCATTTGAATTGCATTTGCATTGCATCCATGGCATATCATTGCTGTCTATGTGGAATAGTAGGGGGTTCCACTAGGCGGGCCCAGTGGGAGGGCGGCTCAGTGCACGAGCGTATTATGATTTTCCCCTGTGACTCGGTGTATGAGTCACGAAGCTGTCCATAGTTTGGTGACGAGGCACCCTATGTGGCAGGCCCAGTGGGCGGGCGGCTCTATGGTGAGCGAGTTTACCTCGGTGTCCAACGGGGCACGGCTCTCTCGATGTGTGTTCGGGAGGGGCCCGTAGCACTTGTGGTAGTTGAGGCCACGATGTTGATCCGCAAGTCACAGGGTGACTAGTGCTACAGATGGGCGACAGCGGTTTGGTACCAGTAAAATTATGAGAATATAAGCATGCTTAAATGGAGATATATATGTACACAATTTTTCTACTGCAGTAGGGGCATAGTAGCACACCTATGCTCGTCCCACAATTGAATTAATGTTATATTCCCACAGTCGGATCCGCATTTGTTGTCTATTCCATTGTGCATATGCATTAGCCACAAGAGCATTTGCATATAGCATGGAGATATGCCAGAATATGATAATGATTGATGATGATTGAAATGTTAGTATTGGTGTCGATGAGATGCAAAGTTAATATGATGAAAGACCACATAAAAGTAATAAATGATATGAACATATGAAATGATGTTGAATATGACGATATGTATGATATGGCCTAATATAATGATTGGAAATGATGATTTTAGCCCATAGTGGCTTGATGAAAAACCAAGATGGTCTATATTGATGAGTTGGCCCATTGGGGCGATATGATAGATATGTGTTGGCCATTGTGGCGGTGTTATAGATGTGTATATGCTTGCTTTGCTATGATTTGATGAATAAGCATGAAATGAATATATATTGTTGAAATAATAATTTATGATGATTATTGATGCGTTTAGCAAAGCATACATGATGTTGATATGCACATGCACATAATTTTAATTGTATTCATATCGTCATTTGAAATGTAAACTCACTCTCCCATGTGGTCTACTTTTTAGTATTGATGCAGGAAAACCATGGGGTGAGGACGTTTATGAAGTGAAGTTTTGGGAAGGTAAATAGTTGTAGAGGAATGCCTTGGCCGGCAGCTTTATAACGTAATGTGTTATGTATATGATGGATAATATGAAGTTGTAATCATTGATATGGATGGACGAATTATGAGTATAGTTATACATTTGGTTGATGTACTAATAGTGGATATATAGGAATTGAAGTTGGGCTGATTATGGGCTTTTATGAATAAGAAATTTTAATGATGTATGATGCATGATCATATAGATGATTACATGTTTATATCTTAGGTATTGCATGCTTAGGAGATTGTGCAAAATGGTGATGGTTGTCTACTAGGCCTATGTTATGCCACTGCATGCTTTGCCGAGCCTTTTCTCATATCTTCATATATGGGACTAGGCGTGTGCCCGGTATACATATTTTCTTCCGCTGTAAGCTATGTTATTTTTGTATACCGCATGGGCAACTATTTATCGATCCAGTTATAAGTTTTTAAATCACGCTCTTTGGTTTTCTGTGATTTGAGTCTTGATGTGGTCATGGTGATGTTTTGGAAATGTCTTCTAACGCGAAAAATTTACTCGCATTTTTATTAATTATGTCAATCATATCGGGATTCGAGTACAGAAAATCAGGGGTGTTATAGTTAGGAGAGAGGGGAGGACGGTGGGTGAGAAGGGAGGTCGGTTGTGGAGAGTTGAGGGGAGAGGACGGAGGGTGAGAAGAGGAAGAGGGATAAGTGAGAGAGAGGACGGTGTTGAGGGAGTGGACAGTGTTGTACGGGTTTGAGGGGGTTGTGTGGTGAGGATTTGGACGGTGTTGGTGTGGGTTTGAGGGGGGCTGTGTGGTATAGTTTTAGAGGGAGAGAGGGGACGGTTGGAAGGGAAGGGATCGTGTGTTTTTAGTGAAGAGAGGGCTATACTGTGAAAGGTGAAGGACGGTTGTTGGGTGGCTAAGAGGAGAGGGACAGTGGAGGGAGGAAGGAGGACGTTGGAGTGCGGTGAGATGGAGAGGGAGAGAGGGGACAGTAAAAAATTTTGATTCAGAGTTCTTTTGAAGGCTTTTTCTCCCTTTCTTCCTTTTTTTTGAAGGCTTCAGGATCCTCTCTACTTATAGAGGTCTTGGACGTTAACCATCAGAGGCAAGTGGGGCTTCTCCTTTTGTCCTGAAGTCAGCCGCCCCACTAGATCAGTGTTGGATACAACCTGGATGGAGTTGGTGGGAACAGCTTGCACCTAAACTGCTATAGGGGACGACGGCTAGTGGGTTTCTCCTTTGTCACTTTGTCAGCCACCCCCCACAAATCAAGGATCCACTTGGATAGTGGAAATCCAAGTCAGCAAGGGCATTCGTGGGAATTGGGTCGGATTTCACCTTCTCTCTAGAATCTGAGTGGAAAAGGTGCTTTTTGTGCACAAGACCGAGTGGAAAAAGGTGCTGTTTATACAAAACCGAGTGAAAGCTTTGCTCGGTGTTGCTTGTTGGTCGGTGTAGTTGCTGTGATGTAGGGCTGGACGAGCAAAACAATTCTGGTTGACACATTCAATCGAAACCGAGTGAAAAGTGACTCGGAACTGACTGAGGAGGACTCAGAAATGGTTGAAGGATGGCTCAAAAATGGTTTAAGTATAGCTCGGAAATGGTTAAAAGGATGACTCGGAATTGGGTAAAAGGAGTCGGAATTGGGTAAAAGGATGACTCGGAATTGGTTTAAGTATGGCTCGGAATTGGGTGAAAGGATGGCTCGGAATTGGGTAAAAATGGCTCAGAAATTGAGTAGAAGTGACTCAGAAATGGGTAAAAGGATGATTTGGAATTGGTTTAAGTATGGCTCGGAAATGGTTTAAAAGTGGCCCGGAAATGGGTGGAAAGTGGCTCGGGAATGGGTGGAAAGCGGCTCTGGAATGGTTAAAAGGATGACTTGGAATTGGGTGGAAAGTGGCTCGGAATTGGGTAAAAATGGCTTGGAAATTGAGTGAAAGGACTCACTCGGTGCTGACTGAAAAATGGTTCAATCGGTACTGATTGACGAGTGAGTGACTCGGTGCTGACTAAGAGTGACTCGGTACTGACTGAAGAGGATTCACTCGGTGTTGACTGAAGAGGCTTCACTCGATACTGACTTGGGATTGTTTCAATCGGAAGTATTTGGCTCAGATCTTGTTTCTGTTTGAAGCATTCACTCGGAATTACTTCAATCGGAGGTGTTTTGCTCGGATCTTGTCTCTGCTTGAAACATTCACTCGGAATTTCTTCAAAAGTGACACTCAGAACTTCACTGCTTAAAGGATTTACTCGGAATTGACCTTGGGAGTCGGTCTTATCTTCCAATCAGAATGGTTTCACTCATCATCTAATCATTCGGATTCATTCACTCAGAGTCAGTCTTATTCCTCACTCAGAACTTGGAACTTGGATATTTTCACTCAGAACCGGCCTTCTTTTCAATCAGAAATTGGAAACTTGGACATTTTCACTCGGAAACAGCCTTCTTCTCACTCAGAACTTGGAATTTGGACATTTTCACTCGGAAACAGCCTTCTTCTCACTCAGAACTTGGAAACTTGGACATATTCACTCGAAAAATAGTCACTCAATAACAGTCCCATTTTTATTCTGAGCGGTTTCAATCGGGAATCTTCCACTCGGAAACACCCCACCCGGTGACAATTCACTCAGCAACGTCTTACTCAGAAACATGTTACTCAAAATGCCTTTCCGCTTGAGCGGGATTCCCACTCGCTTGAGCGCTCACCTTTCTGCTTGGGCGGGGTTCCCACTCGCTTGAGCGAGAAGAGGCCAGAGGTCAAATTCCTGATTCACCACAGTCTCGCTTAGGCGAAATTCCCTCTCGCTTGAGCGAAATTCCCACTCATATCACATACATCAACATACCACTTGGCCATGTCTCACTCGGAGACTCCTTACTCGGAAATGATCATTCCGAGTCATCTTACTCGGAAATGATCATTTCTGAGTCAGAATTTTTTTTTCTTTTCTCTTTTATATTTTAATTCCTTTTTTAAATTCTTTTCTTTTTTTCTTTCGTTTCTCTTTTTTTTCTTTTTTTCTTTTCTTTTCTTTTTTTATTTCTTTTCTTTTTATTTTTTTAATTCTTTTCACTTGTGGATCCCCTATTCTTGGTGACGAAAATTCCCTATTCTTGTTGAAAATTGATTGGACTGAAATAGGTGTTCACAGTAATCGATTTGGTTCCTTGGTGCAATCGATTAGGTGACAAACAAAAGCTCTCTCATCGATTAGGAGAGATCTTGCAATCGATTATGTCACAGACAGAAGCTTCGTAGTCGATTAGCTTTGGTCTTGTAATCGATTAGCTTACGTGTTTTTGTAGGTCTGATGCTGTTTTCTCTGTTTTCATGGTAGCTTGAGCCTTTTGCTTTGAGTCTTCAATTTCTTTTGTCATTATGTGAACACCTCTTTTGGTCCAGAGTGTAAGCTTAAGCGTGAACTGTCGCGACCGGGATCGCGGCGCGGCACCGCCGACCCTTAGAAAAACGAGTTAATATGAAACAGGGAGTCGCCACCAACATTTTTATCCACAGGAAAAACATTGGAAAAAAAACTTAAACAAAGCACTGGTTAAAAAAAGGTGAGATTCAAGTTCGGGAGTCGATTACGAGTAGGGAAGGTATTAGCACCCTACATCACCTGTCAAAAACAGTACCAAGATTGAAAATGCGCAACATAAATAGCCTTATAAAAGATGTTTTATTTCTTCCTTTTTATTGTTGTACTTTGTAAAAAAAATGAAGGGAACAAACTAAACAAACATGAAGTGTTGAAGCAAGGTCAACAGGACGTCTCGTCCAAATTAACCTCAGTTTCGGTATAAAACAGGGAAAGGGAAGAATGCTAACAAGATGTCGCGTCTAAATTAGTCATTCTTTAATCAAATGTGAGGTTAGAAACAAGAAGGGGATAAACGGGACGTTTTGTCCTAAGGATCCCTTTCCTTTTCATCGTGGTGATGGTCTACCAAAATGGGGGAAAATCAATAAGACGTCACGTCTAAATTGATTTTCATAGAAGTGATAAAAACGAAACAATTAAAAAATGTAAAAAAAATAAAAATGGAAAAAATAAGGATGGGCCCGACAGGAGTTAAGTCCTGCTCCTACGTATTCTCGAATTGCCGAGAAATCAGGGGTATGTAGTTCTTGTAATGGCTTTTAGGAAAAAATTAAGAAGTTGGTGGTGGATAATGTCCTTGGGAAGGACTCATACAAGGCGAAGTTTTTTTTTCGCACGTGTACAAGTTCTAGGAAAGTAGTGTAGACAGAAGTACTTCCGTACGACACTAGCTAAAGACAATTTTTCATATTTTTTGGATTTGAAAGAATACAGGAAATACTTAACTAGTTACAAAGTGAAATAAAAGAAATTTAATGGAATAAACTTAAACAGAGGAACAAATTCAACAAAAATTACAAATTCGGCAGAAGAATAAGTAATAATACAAAAGAAAATGAAAGAAAAGAGACAGAATAGAACTGGTGTGATTATAACTGAAGTACAGTGGGGTGCCAGAGTAGGACTCAGTGATGAGAATGAATTGATGAAGAGACGGTGTAGGATTCAGTGGTGTTATGAGCAGTTTGGACGGAGTAAGGAGGCTCTGAGTTCCAACAACTTGGAACGGAACTGGTGCTTCTATTTTGAAGGAAAGAGAATGTGGGTTGGGGGCAGGTTTCTTCTTCAGATTCAAGACACCAGAGTATATTTTTTTGCCAGAGGTTCCAGTGATTCAAGATGCTCGCTCTCTCCGCTTGCGCACCTTCAGTTAAGGTATTTATAGAAATCCAAGTGTTGGTTGATTGCTTGAACAGCCCAAAGGCAACATGGCCACCAATGATTATGGGGAACAGCGGCTGATGAATAATTTATTATTTTGATTTTTGTTTGTTATCAGCCGCCCCATAAGATTAGAGAATCAACTTGGATGGTGTATTTGTATGTTATGGAGAAACAACCTGGACATTGACAATTATGGGGGAACGACGGCTAGTGGGTAATTCTTTATTGTTTTCACTTTTGTCTGTTGTTAGCCGCCCCCCAGAATTCAAGGATCCACTCGGATGGTGCGATTCTAAGTCAGCATGGGCAAACAGACTCCTTGAATGGTGTCACATGGGACCGGTGTTCTTCTTATGGCCCGGATCACTGTCTTAGTCAGTATCTATTCTCGGTGGAAATTAATCTGATCGGGATAGGTGGCTATATACAAGTCCAAGTGAAAAAACCGACCTTTGACACTCGGTGTGAAGGCTTGAATTCATATATTATTAACTCGGAAATCTTTTTCCGAGGAGTATTCATCAGAGCCTCTTTTCATTCAAAATTGCTTCACTCAGAGGTGCTTTGTCCGGAAATGTCACTGCTTGAAGCATTCAGTCGTAGCCTTTCTTCCTTCAAAAGTGACTTACTCAGACATATCTGCCTAAAGTGCTTTTTTCAAAGTCTGACTAACTCGGGAATATCTCTTTTCGAGAATCATTCCTTAAAGCCTCTTTTCGTTCGGAATCGCTTCACTCAGAGATGATTCGCTCGAAAGTGTTTCTACTTGAAGCACTTATTTAAAGTCAGACTCCTTTCCCTCGAATGGGACCCATTCAAAATTTTCTCATTCGGAATTGCCTCATTCAAAAATACCTCACTCGGATATATCTCCGGCCGACAAGCTCCTTCGAAGTCAGAACCATTTTTCACTTAAAATTCATTTACTCAGGAATTCTTCACTCGAATGTCTCTATCCGAGAGGTATTCCTACGAAACCAAAGTCTCTCTCCACTTGGAAGCACATCTCTTGAAAGTAAACCACTCAGAAATGCTTCACTCGGAGATACCCACTCAGATATGTCTGCTCCAAAAGTACTCGTTCATAGTTAGAGCCTTTGCTCGGAAATAATTCCTTTGAAACAATCCACTCAGAAATATCTTACTCGGAGACACCCTACTCGGATATATCTTTACCCGAAAAGTAATTCATAATTAGAGCCTTTCTTTGCTCAGAAGTAAACCACTCGAAAATGGCTCACTCGAAGGCACCTCATTCGGGAGTATGGAACTCGAAAGTGAAAAGTGCTCCTTTGAAATCAAAGTGTTTCTTCACTCGGAAACACATCTCTTGAAAATAACTCACTCAGAAATGGCTCACTCGGGATGCCCTACTCGGATATATCTTTGCCCGAAATGTAATTTATAATCAGATCCTTTCTTTACTCAGAAGCAATTCCCTTTGAAGCAACCCGTTCGGACATGCGTCACTCGGAGACATATCCCTTGGAAGTATGGAACTTGAGAGAGTTTTTACCCGAAAGAGGCTCAATCGAGGTCAGAGATTTTCTTCGCTCGGAAATACATCTCTCGGAAACACACCACTCGGAAATATCCTTGCCCGACAAGTGTTCCTTCAAAGTCAAAGTCCTTTTCGTTCAGAATCAATTCACATAGGAATCCTTCACTCGGATGTATCTCTGCCCGGGAGGTATTCATTCAAAGTTAGTCCTTTTTCATTCAGAGTAGCTTCAATTGGGAATCCTTCACTCAGATGTATTCATCTGAAATCAGACTTGCTTTTCATTCGAAAGTATTTCCTTTAGAAGCAACCCACTCGGAAATGAGTCACTCAGAGGTATGGGACTTAAGAGAGTCTCTGTCCGAGAGGTATTCATTCATAGTCTTCGTTCGGAAGTAACTCCCTCAGAAGCAGCCCACTCGGAAACACCTCACTTGGTGACAACCCACTCGGCGATGTTTCACTCGGAGACAACCTACTCAGAAATGATCATTCAGAAATATGGAACTTTGAGAGAGTCCACTCGAAAGGTATTTTTTCCTAGTCAGAGCTTTTTCTTCGTTTGGAAATAACTCCCTCAGAAGCAGCCCACTCGGAGACACCCTACTCGGAATCATCATTCCGACATATGTAACTTAAAAGAATCTTTGCCTGAGAGGTATTCACTCATAGTCAGAGCCTTTTCCTCGTTCGGAAGTAACTCCCTTTGAAGAAGCCCACTCGGAAATGCCTCACTCGGAGACATCCCACTCGGCAACTTCTCACTCGGAAACACCCTACTCGGAAATTATCATTCCAAGTCACCCTACTCAGAAATGATCATTCCGAGTCAGAATTCAGTCCTTTCAGAATTCTTTCCATTTGGGAATATCATTCGGAGCCGAAGACAATCCTGAAGACGAACACAAATATAAAGAAGGGGTAGTTCCAAGTAACGGAATTCCCCATTCTTAGTGAAAATTGACCGGACCGAAATAGGTGTTCACAGATGCCCCTCTTTACTTCTTTTCCGTGAGAAAAACATAAAGTCTCTTCTTGCTTTTGAAGTGGAAAGGAAGTAAAGACGTGAACACCATTGTCAGAGTCATGCCGACTCCAACAACCAGTATTGTTCCATTGAAGAAAACCAATAGTAGTGTCAATTTCTGTGACTTGAAGAATGAAGTAAGGCGTCAACTTTGATGGCTTAGGAAAGATAGCGAGTGTGTCAGCTTCAGAGATTTAAGTGAGGAATTCAAACAGGAGTACTAACTTTGGCGATCTGATGAGGGGGAAACCTAGGAATTGACACTTGAAGCTTTTGCTTTCTCTCTCTTTTTGTTTCTTTCTCTTCTTTTTTTTCTTTTTTTTTGTTTTTTTGTTTTTTTGTGTTTCTTTTATGTTTTTTTTGAGTAAAAATAGAATTGGGGCGGTGCACTAGTTTCAACAAGAAGTGGTTAACTGGGAATTATCTTTTAGGATGACAGGAAGTGAAAGGATTGTCTTTCAGCTAACAGGAGGTGAGAGGATTGGGGGCCAATTCTCAATTGACCAGAGATGAAAAGATTGGGGTTGACCCTCGGTAGGCTGGAAACAAAGGGCACCTTTGTTCGGCGACTATAAGGTAAAGGGTGCCATTTGTCCGGCGACTGGAAGAAAAGTAAAGGTGAGGGTGTTGCCTCCCGGTTGACTGGAAAGTAAAGGGTGCCATCTGTTCGGCGAAAGGAAGGTAAAGGGTGCCATTTGTTCGGCGAAGGGAGGGTAAAGAGTGCCATTTGTTCAGCGAAGGGTGCCATTTGTTCGGTGACTGGAAGGTAAAGAGGTGCCATTAGTTCGGCGACTGGAAGGTAAAGGGTGCCATTTGTCCGGCGACTAGAAGGAAGGTAAAGGTGAGGGCGTTGCCTCCCGGTTGACTGAGAGGTAAAGGGTATCATCTGTTCAGCGAAAGGAAGGTAAAGGGTGCTATTTGTTCGGCGAAGTGAAGGTAAAGAGTGTCATTTGTTCGACGAAGGGTGCCATTTGTTCGGCGACTAGAAGGTAAAGGGTGTCATTTGTCCGGCGACTGGAAGGAAGGTAAAGGTGAGGGTATTGCCTCCCGGTTGACCGAAAGGTAAAGAGTGCCATTTATTCGGCGAAAGGAAGGTAAATGGTGCCATTTGTTCGGTGAAGGGAAGGTAAAGAGTGCCATTTGTTCGGCGAAGGGTACCATTTGTTTGGCGAAGGATGCCATTTGTTCGGCGACTGGAAGGTAAAGGGTGTCATTTGTCCAGTGACTGGAAGGAAGGTAAAGGTGAGGGTGTTGCCTCCCGATTGACTGAAAGGTAAAGGGTGCCATTTGTTCGGCGAAAGGAAGGTAAAGGGTGGCATTTGTTCAGCAAAGGGAAGGTAAAGAGTGCCATTTGTTCGGCGAAGGGTGCCATTTGTTCGGCGACTGGAAGGTAAAATGTACCATTTGTCCGGCGACTAGAAGGAAGGTAAAGGTAAGGGTGTTGCCTCCCGGTTGACTAAAAGGTAAAAGGTGCCATTTGTTCGGCGAAAGGAAGGTAAAGGGTGCCATTTGTTTGGCGAAGGGAAGGTAAAGAGTGCCATTTGTTCGACGAAGGGTGAAAACCCTGAAAGGTGCCAGCTTTGGCGATTGAGGAAGAAAACCCTGAAAGGTGCCAACTTTGGTGATTGAGGAAGAAAACCCTGAAAGGTGCCAGCTTTGGTAGAGACTTTGAAGGTGCCTATTTAGGCGATTGCAGTTCCACTGGGGAAGAGAACTTGGGAAGTGCCAGCTTTGGTGATTACGGTTCCACTGGGGAAGAGAACTTGAGAAGTGCCAATTTTTATAGCTGAGAAGGAGACTTTGAAGGTGCCGACTTTGGCGATTGTGGCAAGTTTTTAGGAAGTGCCAGCTTTGGCGGTTTGAGGAGGAAACTTTGAAGGTGCCTGCTTAGGTGATTTGAAGGTAAAGGGTCTGGGGTGATGCCCCAGTTTGAACAAGATCAAAAGATTTTAGGGGTACTACCCCTTGGCTGGGAGAAAAATCTGGGGTGATGCCCCAGTTACGAAGATCGAAAGGATTTTAGGGAACTGCCCCTTGATCGAAAGAGGAGACACTTGGGGTGATGCCCCAGTTTGAGATGATTAAAGGTTGGTGGACTACCCCCTGACTGAAAGAGGAATCTGGGGAGATGCTCCAGTTAGAACATGATTGAAAAAACCTTGAGGTACTACCCCTTGATTGAGAGAGTAGATTTAGGGTGATGCCCCAGTTAGGAAGATTGAAGGGATTTAGGGGAACCGCCCCTTGACTGGAAGAGAAGTATGGGGAAATGCCCCAATTTGAGCTGTTTAATGATTCTGGATACTGTCTCTTGACTGGGAAAGAGATCTGGGGTCCATCGGGGATGTATGGCGGGCTTACTGGAGGAGAGAAATCTGGGGGATGCCCCAGTTTAAGCTATTTTGGATGATTCGGGGTACTGTTTCTTGATTGAGAGTGAGATCTGGGGTCCACCGAGGATGTATGGCGGGCTTTCTAGAGGAGAAAAATCTGGGGGATGCCCCAGTTTAAGTTGTTTTGGATGATTCGGGGTACTGTTCCTTGATTGGGAGAGAGATCTGAGGTCCACCAGGGATGTATGGCGGGCTTTCTGGAGGAGAGAAATCTGGGGGATGCCCCAGTTTAAGCTGTTTTGAATGATTCGGGGTACTGTTCCTTGATTGGGAGAGAGATCTGGGGTCCACCGGGGATGTATGGCGGGCTTTCTAGAGGAGAGAAATCTGGGGGGTGCCCCAGTTTGAGTTGCTTGGAAAGTGTAGTTCCATTGGGGAAGGATTTGGTGGTTCGGGGTACTGCCCCTTGATTTGGAATGGATTTAAGGTGATACCCCAGTTTTTTTAGAATGATTAAAAGATTTAGGGGTACTGCCCCTTGGCTGGGAGAGAAAAGAACGGGGGAAGATGTCCCAGTTTGGAAAATCCGACTGAAGGAGTTAGGGGTATTTCCCCTCGAATAAAGGAAGTAGCTGGGGTAATGCCCCAGTTTTTGGAAAGCTTGGAAGATTTAGGGGTACTACCCCTTGGCAGAGAGTGACCTGGGGTGATGCCCCAGTTCGAACTTTTTAGGAGCGCAGGGTACTGCCTTTGGGTTAACAAAAGATAATGACCTGGGGAAGATGCCCCAGTTTGACATGATCGAAAGAGTCTTGGGGGAAACTGCCCTTGACTGGGATAGAAGAAATCTGGGGAGATACCCTAGTTTGAGTTGCTTGGGAATTTGGGGGATTGCCCTTTTGACTGGAAGAGAGAAATCTGGGGAGATGCCCCAGTTTTTTTGGAAAGACTGAAAGTTTCAGGGGTATCGCCCCTAGACAGGGAGGAATCTGGGGTGATTCCCAGGTTTTAGAAATACTTAAAGTTTTAGGGGTACTTCCCCTTGACTGAAAGAGAAATCTGAGGAGATGCCCCAGTTTGAGCTTTTTGTGAATTCGGGGGACCGCCCCTTGATTGAAAGAGAAATCTGGGGAGATGCCCCAGTTTGGAAGATTGAAAGGAATTAGGGGTACTGCTTCTTGAATGGAAGAGAAATCTAGGGAGATGCCTCAGTTTGGAAGGATCGGGAGGACTTCGGGGGATTGCCCTTCGACTCAAAAGATTTAGGGTGATGCCCCAGTTCAAACTTTCTTGAAATTCAGGGCATTACCCATTGACTGACAAAAGACCTGGAGGTGATGCTCCAGTTTTGGAGAGGAATGATAGGCTTGGTGGTAAAATCCCAGGTTTGAAAGATTTGGGGTTAACAGGATGTCTCGTCCAAATTAACCCGTACTTGGCGTCGTTGCCGGGGAACGGGATACACTGGACTGTTTGGATATACCAAGATGATTTTTTTATATTTTTTTTTGATTTTTTTTTGAAATGTGACCCCTAGTATGCCTCATGAACGAGACAGAAACCTTGAGAAGATGTCGGCTTCGACTATGAGGTATTGATGGAAACCTCAAAGCATAATGGAAACTTAGAAAGGCATCGTGTTCAGCCATAGAAAGGTGTTTTGTCCAATGATTTGGGTGGGTTATAAGAAGAAACTCGAGGAGAGCCAGCTTCAATGAGTGAGGATGAGAGTGAGCTTTGGAGACTAATGGATATACCCTGGAAAGTGCCAGCTTTGGCGGTTGAGACTTGACACATCTACTTGTCACGACATCCTGCAAGAAAGGTTAGTGGTGCAAAACAAATTGGAACTTGAAGAGACTTCCCGCAAAACCACAACCCTAAGAGATTCGAGGTGATCCATGACTGAAACAGAGCAGATGAAGCAACCCTAGCTTTGGAAACATGTCAGGCCCAGTCTTCATATTGATTGCTTCAGACGAGATCAAGTAACAGGAACATCTTGTCCTCACGACTTTAAATTTTCATTACCTTCTTATTTTTATATATTAAGGGAAAACATATGTCTTATTAAATTAGGGAAAATCATAATACAAACACGCGTCAAAAATAGGTGAGATTGTATTTACCAGCTGAGCAGGTGTGGGAAAAGGGAAATTAAATGTCGCGACCGGGATCGCGGCGGCACGGCCGACCCTCAAAACGATGTTTTTGGTTCGAAAAGAAAAAACAGGGAGTCGCCACCAATATTTTTTAGGATAAAATATCGGGAAAACCTTTTATTAAAGCATTGGTTGAAAAAATGAGATTCCAGATTCAGGAGTCTGTTTACAGGTGAGGAAGGTATTAGCACCTCACAACTGTCCGTTATAAAAACGGTTACCTCAATATGATAGCGCGCATTATAATTAACCCAATAATTATTTTAACTTCTTCATGAAAAGAAAGTATACGAGATGACAAAATATACAAAAATAAACAAAAATAAACACGGAATATTTACATGACATTAACAGGACGTCTCGTCCAAATTAAACTCGCTCCACCCTTTTTTAAAAAAATGTTATATATAAAAAATGAGATTAATAGGACGTCTCGTCCAAATTAAACTCGCTCCACCCTTTTTAAGAAAAGAAAATAAAAATTGCAATAATAATAATAATTATAACTTTTATGCTAGTCCAAATAGAAGGTGTGAAACACTCATTTCTATTAATATTTATCAATTAACAGAAATTAATTAATAATTGAAAAGGAAACATAGTCACCAAACAACAATTAATTTAAAAGAAAATAAACAAATACAAATATTAAAAATGAGGAGCAGAATGGGACCGGTGTAGTGAGTGAGCTGGTCGGTGTAACAAGAGAGAAAGGGAGCTGGACGGTGTTGGATAAGAAGACTGGACAGTGTGTTTCAAGAGGGACGGTGTTGGAGGATTTGAGGGGGACGGTGTTGAGTGAGAGGAAATGGGATGGTGTTGGGTGAGAGGAGAGGGATAGCGTTGAGTGAGAGGGAATGGGACGGAGTTAGGTGAGGAGTGAGGACGGTTGGGTGAGAGTAAGGACGGTTTGGAGTGAGGAGTGTTTTGGGAGAAGGGGGACGGTGTGAGGTGAGGAGAGGATGGACGGTGTGGGGCGAGTTCAGGGAGGTCAGGTTTTAGGAGTGTGAGGACCGTGTGGTTTTGTGGGAGATGAGTGGAGAGGTGGAAGAGGACGGTGTGGAAGAGAAGGAGAGAGGAGAAGGAAGGACGGTTTAGAGGAGTGAGGGAAAGACGGTTTAGAGGAGTGAGGGAAGGACTGTATGGTGAGGTGGAGAGGAGGACGGTACTGGGCTTCAAGGAAGGAGGTTGGGATGGTGTGGTCTTAGGGGGCTGTACGGTGTGGGTGAGGAGAAGGAGGAGTGGGGGCTGGTGTTTGTTGGAGAAGGAGAGAGGAGAGGGTATGAGAGGGGGACGGTTTTGGTGGAGAAGAAAGGGACGTTATTGTGTGGGTTTTAGAGCTGCATTTGAAAGCTTCAAGATCTTCTCCAAAATAATGGTTTTTTCCTTTTTTTCTCCCCCTTTTGAAGGCTTCAGGATCCTCTCTATTTAAAGAGGTCTTGGACATTTTCCCTCAGAGGCAAGTGGGGCTTCTCCTTTTGTCCTGAAGTCAGCCGCCCCACGAGATTGACAAACCAACTTAGATGATGTGTTGGAAACAGCCTGGATCTTTGACAATCAGGGAGAATGGAGGCTGCTGGGAATTCTTTATCATTTTCTTCCCCCTTAATTCAAGGATCCACTTGGATAGTGGAAATCCATGTCAGCATGCGCAATTGGTGGAATCTGACTCAGATTTCACTTTCTCTCCAGAATCTGAGTGGAAAAGGTGCCTTTTATGCACAACACCGAGTGGAAAAGGTGCCTTTTGTACACAAGACCGAGTAGAAAAAGTGTTGTTCCTACAAAAACCGAGTGAAAGCTTTGCTCAGTGTTGCTTTGTTGGTCGGTGTAGTTGCTGTGAGGAGGGTTAGTATTGTGGTTATGAAGGGCTGGATGAGCAAACAATTCTGGTTGACACATTCAATCGGAACCAAGTGAAAAGTGACTCGGAACTGACTGAGGAGGACTCGGAAATGGTTGAAGGATGGCTCGGAAATGGTTTAAGTATGGCTCGAAAATGGTTTAAAAGTGGCTCGAGAATGGGTGAAAAGTAACTCAGAAATGGGAACGTAGCTCGGAAATGGGTAAAAATGGCTCGGAAATTGAGTGAAAGGACTCACTCGGTGCTGACTGAAAAATAGCTCAATCGGTACTGACTGACGAGTGAGTGACTCGGTGCTGACTAAGAGTGCTTCAGTACTGACTGTAGATACTTCACTCGGTGCTGACTGAAGAAAGAGTGACTCGGTACTGACTGAAGATACTTCACTCGGTGCTGACTGAAGAGAGAATGACTCGGTACTGACTGAAGAGGATTCACTCGGTACTGACTGAAGAGGCTTCACTCGGTACTGACTGAAGAGAGAGTGACTCGGGATTGTTTCAATCGGAAGTATTTGGCTCAGATCTTGTTTCTGTTTAAAGCATTCCCTTGGAATTACTTCAATCGGAGGTGTTTTGCTCGGATCTTATCTCTGCTTGAAACATTCACTCGGAATTTCTTCAAAAGTGACGCTCAAAACTTCACTGCTTGAAGGATTTACTCAGCACTGACCTTGGGAGTTGGTCTTATCTCCCAATCAGAATGGTTTCACTCATCATCCAATCATTCAGATTCATTCACCTGGAGTCGGTCTTATTCCTCACTCAGAATTTGGAACTTGGATATTTTCACTCGAAACCGGCCTTCTTTTCACTTAGAAATTGGAAACTTGGACATTTTCACTTGGAAACAGCCTTCTTCTCACTCAGAACTTGGAATTTGGACATTTTCACTCGGAAACAGCCTTCTTCTCACTCAGAACTTGGAAACTTGGACATATTCACTCGGAAACAACCTTCTTCTCACTCAGAACTTGGAATATGGACATATTCACTCGGAAACAGCCTTCTTCTCACTCAGAACTTTGAACTTGGACATTCTCACTCGGAACCGGTCTTCTTTCCACTCAGAACTTAGAAACTTGGACATATTCACTCGGAAAATAGTCATTCAATAACAGTCCTATTTTTATTCTGAACGGTTCCAATCGGGAATCCTTCACTCGGAAACACCGTAACCGGTGACAATTCACTCGGCAATATCTCACTCGGAGACATCTTACTCGAAACGCCTTTCCGCTTGAGCGGGATTCCCACTCGCTTGAGCGCTCACCTTTCCACTTGGGTGAGGTTCTCACTCACTTGAGCGAGAAGAGGCCAGAGGCCAAATTCTTGATTCAACGTGGTGCTGAAATCCTGAGCCATTAATTTGGTGCAAAAATCTTAGTAAAATAAAATATGACTCTCAGATTTACACTTTGGCAAGCGCACCAGTCGTTAAAATTGTAGTGTATTTGATCGTCCCACAGGGATTGTGGTAAGTACCTCAATCTAGGACTAGTACAAGCTGAACCAACAGAAAATACATGAAGTTCATTCGGTTTTTATGGTTTTAGTGTTTATAGTTGTTTTTGTATTTTCAGAAACAGAGTTAAAGTGAAATGAGGAAAGTGATTAATAGAAAACAGGTCAGGATTGCTTCGGCTCACAATCTCCTCAAGAAACATGCAATTAAGTATAACCGAACTTCACAATCTAGAGGACAATCCGCTTGTGGTTATTCCCTAATTCCTTAGGTGAAAAACACTAATCCTTAAGCAATGAACCTTAATTCCTTAAGTGCTCGATTAACCTAAGAATCTAATGCGAAATTGGAGGTTGAACTCTAACTATTCACCTAAATTGATTAGGCCTGAACTAGTTAGAAAGCTGGAAGTTACCTAAGCTTCAACCATGATTCCTCACTGGCGAAGTTTTTCATCAGTTCTGGATTTGTCAATCCAGCGATTCTGCTCCACTCCTCAGCTTGTTCGCCTCAAGATCTAGAAGTCGATCTACTTGCTCAAAGCTTCAAGACTCCATTGCTCACCTTCACAATCCCAACCTTAGGGATTTAGAACTCCATAGACTTCGGTTCCATCGAAGGATTGTGGAACGTCATGGAGGAAAGAGTTTAGAGAGATGAAAATGTAGTGAGTGAGTGAAAATAGAAAATGAAGTGTATTATGTTGTACACCGTTCTGTTCTCTACCTCCACACACTTTTACAGAGTATGTACATGAATATATATAGGCATCTAACTAAACTAACTAACTTAACTGATAACTTAGAGAACTTAAGTTAACGAATAAAACTAATTAATTACATAGTTTACAGAGTAATCAACTAATTACAGCTCAACGCTTAACAGGATCCAGCTTAACCTTAGCTAATTTACAGCTCAGCACCAGCTAATTGACAGCTCACTTCTTAAGTTGCTTAAGGTTGCAGTAGTAGAGAAGAAGGCAATGGAAGCGGAACAGTACTGCACCAAGTGTGCTGTTGGAGGGAAGGAACAGTGTTTAAATTACTGCCTTTATGCTTCAACTACTGAGTTTTCGCTTGAGCGGATTAAACTCTCGCTTGGGCGAGTTCGGGAATTGTACTACAGTGTTGCTTGGTCGCTTAAGCGTTATGGCGAAGCTTGGGTGAAAGGTGATGTTTTGGGGTCACGCTTGAGCTAATTTTTGGCTTTCGCTTGAGCGAATTTAACTCCCGCTTGAGCGAGTTGATTATTCAATCGGTATTTCTGCAGTTGGCGCTCGGGTTCTTCATGCAATATTCCGAGTCCTTGTTCTCTTTTGGAGCCGGTGTCTTGGGAGTCTTCTTAAGTTAGCTTACTTGAAGTCTCGCTTGGTCAGTATTTGGGCTCTTTTCAGTCGGATTCAGGAAGTCTCACTCGGATTTATCAATTTCTGCTCGGATTTGTAGGATTTCACTCGGAATTTTCTTCTTATCTTGAGTCCGCCCTGTTCCTGCACCAATAAACAGCTACTTGCCTAGCAATTATACGCTGGCTGCTTAGTGAATTTATAAATACTTCAAAATTCCTTATCTAATTAATATTTTCAATCGGTTTCTTACATAAATAGCATACTTTTGAAATAATTAACTAAAACATGAATTATTAACAAATTATTAAATAATAATATCAAAACTAGACAATACTTAGTAATTTATGTTAAATAAACAGTGGAATAATTAAGTCTTTTCAAGACTTATCACATCCCCAAACTTAAAACTTTGCTTGTCCTCAAGCAAATATTCAGACTTATTAACTAACAGCATTTGATCAACACAATCAACCTTTCCTTAACTTAATTCATACTATAATTATTGAATACCGATCATGCTTTCTTCTCGCAATTTCTAAAAGTATAAAAACTTACACCTCCTTTGGGAGACAAGCTGCTGATGCTTTCCTCACTGGTCGGTGTTTAACTCTTCTCTTGGTGTATAGGGTAAATAGAATGCACTCATCACCTGCATACTAGTTAGATCAACATAGGCTTGCAACAGTTCTAAACATCATGAAATATGCCAACTCAATCGGATCAGTAAGGGCTTTTTAAGCTTATAATGGGGCTCGGCTACAGGCTCAATTATTGTTTTTCCGAGTCATAGATAGGTTACAAGATGTGTCCACTGATGCTTTGCCTCAATTCTAACTTAATTGCCTCTACTAACAACTCTCTTTACTTTTCTGACTGAATGCTACTTAATAACTCGTGCTGTTTTGCACTTTCTTTTTCTTTTAGTCCTTCGGACTTCTCCTTTTTTCTTGACTTTTTCTTTCCATCTTTTTCCGATCGAAATTTTTTTTTTCTTCTTGTGGTGCTTTGCACCTTTTTCTTTTCTGAACTTTGTTCATTTTTCTCTCGGCTTTGCCTTTCTTTCATTTCTCAAGATTTTTCTCCATAATCAAGGTCGGAGTGTGTCTTTAATTACTGTTAGGCACACTCTTCATCCCCAAACTTAGAGATTGCTAGTCCCTAGCAATAAGCAAAAACCGAGTAATTCACCAGTGGAACATCCAGGGTACTCTAGTCGGGTTTTTCGTGGATAACTAAGCTTGTAACGTTAGGTATATAAAACGAATAAAAGGGTTTCAAGCTCAATCATAATTATTGGGTCAAAGAATGATTAATAAAATTAGGATGGCTAATTTTTGGCCCTAGCTAAATAATCAAAGAAGGCCTTCATCATTTCCGATTGGTTGACATACGACAATTAGCAAGCACTGAGGCAAATTCTGTCTCACTAACTAGCATGCAAGCTCACTCGGAGAAAGATAAAACAGGCTCAAAAGCTCATATGAGTATAACAGTTAATCAGCCAGTCTTGTCCCCAAACTTAATGTAAGATCATACATTTAGATTGCTAACTAGCATGCCTAGTAAACAATTTAATTAATAATGAAGAATAGTTATGGGCAGAGATCATGAGTTAAGCAAAAACCAATTAATTAATTTATCCGACTGAAGCCTAAGAATTAGCAACTTTAAATTATTAAGATGGATTTGAAATTAAATATAATTAACATATTTTATCAAATAAAGAATCGGAAAATCAAATAAGGAGTCAGGGTACTAGAATACTTCCCTTTTACCTGAGTGGCAGTGCTGGGAAGCACCTGGTTGGACTTTCTCAGAAATTAGAAGATGTGCCTTCTCCTGCAATGCACGTAAGTACACTAAAATATTGGCGTGCCAACGCCCAATCTAAAAAAAATGAAGCATCAGGTATGATATTCGCTCAAGCGTGTTAAATCACGCTCAAGCGAGAAACACAGCATTAGGTATCATCAATATGGTACTCACGCTCAAGCTCACATACCAAATAGATAAAAGACCAAGAAAAACTGAGAAAGAGATACCGAGAGAGAGAAAGACGAATGTACAATGAGTGAATGCGAGACGAGTGTATGACAGAATGAAAGATCGGATGAAGAATAAAAGTGACAGACTGAAGGTGGAAGATCGAATGAAATAAATACCAAGTGGATCAAGAACGAATGAAGAAAGGGACCGAGTGAATAAAAACGAGTAAAAGAAATATACTGAGTGGATGAGGTCAGGGAAGGAAGCGGTGAGGGAAACAAGCGAACAAATGGCCGAGTGACTAGAAGGCCGAGTAGACAATATATGTGTATTAAACACATGAACGAAAGACAGAGAGACGCATAGAAAAACGAAGGGATAAGAAACTGACTGAAATAAATCGAGTGAATGAAAATGAGAGAATGAGAGAATTACAGAGAGATGGGTAAGGAACACAATGGAAATAAGGTAAATTGAAAGAACGAATGAATGATATACTGAATGGAAAGAATACTGAGTGAATGAAGAATGAGAAAATGAAGACGAGTGAAAGATTAACTGGGGGAATGAAGGGCCGAGTAAATAAAAGAATCAAGAAAGAATGAAAGAGATGCTGAGTAAATGGAAGAACCGATGAATAAAAGACGAATGGAAAAATGAGAGCAAAGCTGAGTGAATAAAACGACAAGTGGAAGAACGAAAAAGATAGAGTGCGGTAATGAAAGACTGAATGACGCGTGACGAACAGAAAAGAGAGTGACCGAGTGGAAGAGTAAACGAGTAGATTGAGGGTGGATGAAAAAAAAACAGTGGATGGAAGAATGAATGGGAGAACGAATGAGAATATTCCGAGTGAAGGAAATGAGTGAAGGATATACCGATCGGATGACGGAGATGAACGAGTGGAAGAAACCGAGTGATCTAGCGAGAAACCGAGTGAATGAGGAACTGAGTGATGAGTGAGTGAGAAAAAGTGAATAAAACACTGAATGAAAAAGGTACTGAGTGAATGAATACCGAATGGGTCACAGAATAAGTGAAAGAATGAATGAATAAAGAAAAGTGTATGAGAACCGAGTGTGCCAATGAATGGACGATTAAACAACTGCAGTGAGATACGAGTGAACAGAGAAGCGAGTGGGAGAAAGAACGAATGAAGGTAAGGCCGAGTGAAAGAAAGAACGAGTGGAGGAACACACGAGAGAATGATTGACTGAGTGAATGAAGAGTGACAGAAGTGAAAGTGACCAAGACGGAGAGACGAGTGGATAAGTGAAAGTGACCGAATAAATGAAAGACGAGTGGAAGCTTGACAGAGTGAATGAAGAACGAGTGAAATAGAGTGGCCGAATGAATGAATTCCGAGTGGGATAGATGAGTACAAGTTATACCGAGTGGATGGAGAACCGAATGAAAAATGAGGTGAAAAATGGAAACCAAAATGAAAAGGAGTGACTGAGTGAGAAAAACGAGTGAATACAAGAATGACTGCATAGGGGTCCGAGTGAACGGAATACCGAATGGATGAAGAAAAAGACGATTGAGTGACAAAATGAGTGGACGAAAGAATGAGTGAATGAAAGGCTGGGTGAACAACCAACACATGCAGAGAGATCGGGTGAGGAAACCGAGGAAGAGCTCAGCTGGATTAAAAGGACGAATGAATCAATCAACGAATGAGAGGAAGAGATAAAGTATGGGAATGAGTGACAGGTGAGAGTGGATAACAGAATACATGAAAAGAAGGCCGAGTGAAAGATAAATGAAAGAAACTGAGTGAAGAGTGAGGAATGAGGGATCCGAGTGATAAAAGGCTGACTGAAATAAGTCACCCTTCATCATCTGACCTGTTTATTACATCAACAATCAGAAACCATTTATTAAAGTCCCCATGAGAAGTTCCCGATCGAAAAGGGTATCAGTGGGTATCAGTGGGTATCATGTCAATCTCGCTCAGGCTCATTAAGCTTTCGCTTAAGCGAGAAAATGCACAGCACATCCTCAGGCCCGATTGCACTCAAGCGTGAGCTTGAAGCGCTCAAGCAGAGGTGCAAAAAAAACCATGCATCACTGTCACGCTTTGAGCATGTGGAATGACGCTCAAGCGAGCAGTTTATTGAGAGGAAAAAGAGCTCACGCTCAAAGCGGAAGGGGAAACAGGTCTCGATCTCGCTCAAGCGAAAAGAAGACACGCTCAAGCGAAAAGACTTATACAAGGTCACGCTTAGATCACGCTTAAGCGTCAACTTCCTCTTGCTCAAGCGTGGAGGGAATCTGATTCTATTTTCTTCATGTTGTTCAGTCTCTCACTATTTTATTTATGTACACGAAAAACCAACACAAGTTCATCCTCTAGGATCCCATTTCTTATGTCCATACACTCTTGGTCTTTTTACTCCTTGTTTTTCCTTGTTATGTTTGAAGCTAATGCTCAACATAACTTTCCTCCAATCTTTTCTTTTCCAAACTTTCTGCTTTTTCTTCTTTTTCTTTTCTTCATTTTTTTTCTTTTTCTATTTTTTGTTAGTCTTCCTCTTTTTATGCCACAAGCAATGTTCTTCTTGACTTGATGACTCACATTTCTTTTTGAATTCCATAGCTGCAGTAGTCATCACTAGCAAACGCTCCTCATAACATGGCTGAATTTCTTCTTCTTCTTTTATATTCTCAACATCTACACATGTTAACTCTTCTTGTGCATGAACTTCTACTTCTTTCTCTGTGTTCACACTTGGCTCCAACAAAAATCAGTATCATTATTATGTTGCCAAGATATGGTTTCCATCTTTGCTGAGATCTCAACCTTTTCTATCACTTCTTGCTCAATAATAGTGTCTAAATGATTTTCAGGTTCCTCAATGGCTTCTGTTGTCATTTGTTCAATTTGCACTCCTACAACACTTGCACCATCAAAGAAATTATTCAATGACAACTCTTGCTCTTGTTCTTCTTCAGACCAATCTTTTTCATTCCAATCATCAAAGAATGCTTCACTAGATATACTATCATCTTCCACTTCTGAAGTATAATCCATATCACTTTCTTCTTCACATTCTTCAATTGACTCTTCTTCCATCAAATATCCCTGAACTTCCTTATTTTCTTCTTCTTCTTTTGTTTCAAGTTCAGGTTCATCCATTTCAATGTTTTCTAGCTGGTCTTCTTCTTCCCCAAACTTAATTTCTTCAACTAGACCAACATCATCATCCCATGGCTCTTCATATTGGTCTTTTCTTCGTACAACCTTTGTATTGCTTTGCTCTTCGGCTAACTGCTTTGCAATAAAATCCACTTGCTTTTGAATATTCATGATTGAATTATCAAAATTTTGAAGGCCGGTTTGAGTGACTTTTATGAATTGAATTAAAATCCTTTCTAACTCTGATGGCTCCTCCTCAATTGGTTGTACCTCCTCTTCATGGTTCATGTATAACGTTTGTGAATATTGAAGAAACTCTGCTAAGGTGTCATCAAGATCCATTACCTGTAACTTTTCACTTTCTAAAGGAACTAGGAAAAACATAAATACAACAACTAACTACAAACAAGGCTACTGTAACAGTTAGTACCAACAACTAAACAACTAAAATCGAAACAGTAGTAACTATGAACAATAATACAGCGAGATTTAACAAATCCTACTCTTACAACGAAATTTACTAACAACTAACAATCATGTACAGAAACTAACAAAAATGGTTCAGTCTAGTACCGGTCCAAGGATTGTTGATATTACTCAACAATCCCCGGCAACGGCGCCATTAACTTGGTGCTGAAATCCTGAGCCATTAATTTGGTGCAAAAATCTTAGTAAAATAAAATGTGACTCTCAGATTTACACTTTGGCAAGCACACCAGTCGTTAAAATTATAGTGTATTTGATCATCCCACAGGGATTGTGGTAAGTACCTCAATCTAGGAAATGAAGTGTATTATGTTGTACACCGTTCTGTTCTCTGCCTCCACACACTTTTACAGAGTATGTACATGAATATATATAGGCATCTAACTAAACTAACTAACTTAACTGATAACTTAGAGAACTTAAGTTAACGAATAAAACTAATTAATTACATAGTTTACAGAGTAATCAACTAATTATAGCTCAACGCTTAACAGGATCCAGCTTAACCTTAGCTAATTTACAGCTCAGCACCAGCTAATTGACAGCTCACTTCTTAAGTTGCTTAAGGTTGCAGTAGTAGAGAAGAAGGCAATGGAAGCAGAACAGTACTGCACCAAGTGTGCTGTTGGAGGGAAGGAACAGTGTTTAAATTACTGCCTTTATGCTTCAACTACTGAGTTTTCGCTTGAGCGGATTAAACTCTCGCTTGGGCGAGTTCGGGAATTGTACTACAGTGTTGCTTGGTCGCTTAAGCGTTATGGCGAAGCTTGGGTGAAAGGTGATGTTTTGGGGTCACGCTTGAGCTAATTTTTGGCTTTCGCTTGAGCGAATTTAACTCCCGCTTGAGCGAGTTGATTATTCAATCGGTATTTCTGCAGTTGGCGCTCGGGTTCTTCATGCAATATTCTGAGTCCTTGTTCTCTTTTGGAGCTGGTGTCTTGGGAGTCTTCTTAAGTTAGCTTACTTGAAGTCTCGCTTGGTCAGTATTTGGGCTCTTTTCAGTCGGATTCAGGAAGTCTCACTCGGATTTATCAATTTCTGTTCGGATTTGTAGGATTTCACTCGGAATTTTCTTCTTATCTTGAGTCCGCCCTGTTCCTGCACCAATAAACAGCTACTTGCCTAGCAATTATACGCTGGCTGCTTAGTGAATTTATAAATACTTCAAAATTCCTTATCTAATTAATATTTTCAATCGATTTCTTACATAAATAGCATACTTTTGAAATAATTAACTAAAACATGAATTATTAACAAATTATTAAATAATAATATCAAAACTAGACAATACTTAGTAATTTATGTTAAATAAACAGTGGAATAATTAAGTCTTTTCAAGACTTATCAGCAATCTCGCTTAGGCGAAATTCCCAATCGTTTGAGCGTAATTCCTACTCACATTACCATATATCAACGTACCACTCGGCCATGTCTCACTCGGAGACTCCTTACTCAGAAATGATCATTCCGAGTCATCTTACTCGGAAATGATCATTTCTGAGTCAGAATTCTTTTTTTTTTAAATTCTTTTCTTTTCTTATTTTTAATTCTTTTCTTTTTTTTTATTTTTTTTATTTATTTTATTTATTTATTTATTTATTTATTTTCTCTTTTTTTTCTTTTCTTTTTTTTATTTTTTTATTTTTATTTTTATTTTTATTTTATTTTATTTTATTTTTTTAATTCTTTTCACTTGTGGATTCCCTATTCTTGGTGACGAAAATTCCCTATTCTTGGTGAAAATTGACTGGACCAAAATAGGTGTTCACAGATGCCCCTCTTTCCTTCTTTTCCATGAGGAAAAGCATGAAGTTTCTTCTTGCTTTTGAAATGGAAAGGGAGTAAAGACGTGAACACCATCGTCAAAGTATCAAATGAGGGGGAAAACCTAGGAACTGACTGGAAAAGTAAAAAGTAAAGGTGTTGCCTCTCGGTTGACAGGAGAAGTAAAAGGGTGAGGGTGTTGCCTCTCGGTGGACAGGAAAAGTAAAAGGTGAGGGTGTTGCCTCTCGGTTGACAGGAAAAGTAAAAGGTGAGGGTGTTGCCTCTCGGTTGAACTGACTAGAGGTTGTTGGGGGACTGTCCCTTGAATGAAAGAAATCTGGTGAGATGCCCCAGTTTGACATGACTGAAGGTAGTCGGGGAACTGCCCCTTTAATGAACAAAAGAAATCTGGGGAGATGTCCCAGTTTGACATGACTGAAGGTCGTTGGGGGACTGCCCCTTGAGTGAGCAAAAGAAATCTGGGCAGATGCCCTAGTTTTGGTATGACTGAAAGTTGTCTGGGGAATTGCCCCTTGAATGAACAAAAGAAATCTGGGGAGATGCCCCAGTTTTGGAAAGGTTGAAGGAATTTTAGGGGGTTTCCCTTTTACTGGAAGAGGAATCTGGGGAGATGCCCCATTTTGTACTTTTTTTTTGTTGAAAATTCGGGGGTACTGCCCCTTATCTAGAAGAAAAATCTGGGGAGATGCCCCAGTTTGAGCTGCTTGGTAATGATGAAATCACTGGGAAAGGATAAGTTCTTCTTAGCTTGATCAAAGAAATATCCTGGTTGAGGGAGCTGAGCCCATTTTTATGGTTCTTCAGGAGGGACCCTCAGTCTGAGTTCCATTTAGGTACGAACAGTGGGTCTTACTGAGAGAAAGCTTTGGCGAATACCTGCTTTTGGATGATGGATTTGGTGTCCCTTTGACAAAAAAGTGAGTTAGTATAAAAAGACTTACAGGTAAATCTTCCCTGGCGATTGGCTTTTTAAGATAACTCATGGATGAAATAGAAACATCCTCTGACTTTGGCGAGTGTATTTAGCGGAGATGGTTATGCTTATACCAAGCGAAGTCTGGCGCTAGGATGCATTTCGTTCCCCATAACTTTACACTCTGTCGTTTTCAATTTCAAAAATTTCTTTTAGGCAAAAACTTGTTTATTCATAAAATTTAACCATGAACACATATAGGAAGAAGGGAGAATTTTATTTACAAACATCAGGTATATACAGTAGTGATGAAAATAATATTAAACACAGAGATCTGATAAGATATAAAGAATGGAAGGCAAGTAGGAAGGGAAAGGCTGATATATCCTCTAGTGATCTTCTGCGAGCAATGAGAAACTTGACCCTTTATTACAACTTTGTGTTCGTCCTCTGATTCTGCTTCTGAGGGCGTAATTTGACAATGACCCTAATACCCGTTTTGACCTCCTTTGTCTTTGGCTTGAAGGGTTTATGTTGCAGAGTCGAGTTTGTAATTCAATCTGAACCGCCCTTTCAGGTTTTCGGCTCATCTTGCTGCTCTAACTTTTGCCTAGGCTTCCTTTTTAGGTTTTCAACCTAGCGAGCTTTTTTTTTCTTTTTCTTTTTATATTATGCAAAGTATTTCTTCACTGCATCGGCATTGACAGGCATTGGCAGGTCGTCTCCATCCATGTTGGTGAGTATGAGAGCTCCTTCGGAAAAAGCCTTCTTTATAACATATGGTCCTTCATTTCCCTCGGACATCTTTTTGAATTGGCAAAATCTTCTTGAGGACCAAATCCCCTTCTTGGAATTGTCGGGGCGTACTTTCTTTTTGTATGCCCGCTTCATGCGTCTTTGATACAATTGACCTTGGTAAAGAACAGTTAACCTCTTTCCGTCAATCAGATTCAATTGGTCATATTTGGCCTCGACCCATTCAGCTTCTTCCAGTTTGGCTTCCATGATCACCCTAAGGGATGGAATCTCTACTTCAAATGGTAGTACAACTTCCATTCCGTAGACCAAAGAAAATAGGGTTGCCCCAGTTAAGGTTCGCACCGAGGTTCGGTATCCGTGCAGCGCGAAAGGGAGCATTTCATGCCATTCTTTGTAGGTTACCACCATTTTTTGCACTATCTTCTTGATATTTTTATTAGCTGCCTTAACTGCTCCATTCATCTTCGGACGGTACAGAGAGGAGCTGTGGTGGGAGATTTTAAAGTTCTCACAAAGCTCCTTCATCATTTTGTTGTTTAAATTTGTACCATTGTCCGTAATGATTTGGTTTGGTGGGCCATACCGGCATATCAGTTCACGCTTGACGAATTTGACCACAACATTTTTCGTCACATTGGTGTATGAAGCTGCCTCTACCCACTTGGTGAAATAATCGATGGCAACCAGAATAAAACAATGATCGTTTGAGGCTTTTGGCTCAATGGGCCCAATTACATCCATACCCCACATTGAAAAGGGCCATGGTGCTGACAAGACATTTAAGGATGAAGGCGGTGCATGAATGTGATCAGCATAAATCTGACATTTGTGACACTTTCGTACGTAAGCAAAACAATCTGCTTCCATAGTCATCCAATAATACCCGGCTCTCAGGATTTTCCTTGACATAGCGTGCCCATTCGTATAGGTTCTGAAAGATCCTTTGTGGATATCTTTCATGATTTGATTTGCCTCGATGGTATCAACACACCGGAGAAGAACAAAATCATAATTCCTCTTGTATAGCACGTTACCACTCAATAGGTACCCCATAGCTAGCCTTCTCAAAGTTCGTTTGTCATTATCCGTGATGTCTTCCAGGTATTCTTGGCACTGGAGGTATCTTTTGATGTCATGATACCAAGGCTTGCCATCCAGTTCTCCTTCTATGACTTGGCAATGGGCAGGTTCTTGCCGTTTCTTTACTTCAATGAGAGGTACCTCGTAATCATTGCTGACTTTGAACATAGCGGCTAGGGTGGCTAAAGCATCTGCCATTTGGTTGTCTTCTCGTGGAATATGATGGAAAGTGACTTCATCGAATCTTTTGATCATCTCCTTAATGTGAGCATGATAGGGAACTAGTTTACTGTCTCTAGTTTCCCACTCATCCTTTAGTTGATGGATAACCAAAGCAGAATCTCCATAAACTTCCAAGACTTTTATTCCCACGTTTAGAGCCGCTTGCATACCTAGAGAACATGCTTCATATTCCGCAACATTGTTAGTGCAGTCGAAGCACAACCGAGCGTAAATAGGGATGAATTCCTTATTAGGTGAGATTAGGATAACCCCAATTCCATGTCCTAGTGCATTGGACACCCCATCGAATCTCATGATCCATCTGGTTTCCAGACCATCTTCTTCTTTGGAAAGGGCCAAGATATCCTCATTTGAGAAATCATGCCGCATTGGTTGGTAAGCCTCAATGGGTTGGTGTGCCAAGTAATCTGATAGCGCACTCCCTTTAATTGCCTTTTGGGTGACATATGTTATGTCTTATTCTGTTAGTAACACTTGCCAACGGGCAATCCTCCCAGTCAAAGCAGGTTTTTCAAAGATATACTTGATGGGATCCATCTTAGACACCAGCCAAGTAGTATGATTAAGCATGTATTGTCGTAAGCGTCGGGCAGCCCAGGCCAACGCACAACATGTTCTTTCAAGAGATGAATACCTCATCTCGCATTTAGTAAATCTCTTGTTCAACTAGTAGATGGCGTATTCTTTCCTCCCAGTCTCATCATGTTGACCTAATACGCACCCCATGGATTCATTCAGCACGGTCAGGTATAGGACTAGTGGTCTCCCATGAACAGGTGGCACCAAGACTGGTGGCTCCAATAAGTACTGCTTTATTTTTTCAAATGCAATCTGGCAATCTTCATTCCACTGCCCAGGCTGGTTCTTACGAAGCAATTTGAAAATTGGCTCACAGGTTACTGTCATTTGGGAAATGAATCGGGTGATGTAATTCAATCTTCCCAAGAACCCTCGGACTTCTTTTTTAGTACGAGGAGGAGGCATTTCCAGAATTGCCTTGACTTTGTTAGGGTTTGGATTTGGCAATTATGTCATCCACATAGACTTCTATTTCCTTGTGCATCATGTCATGAAAGAGAGTCACCATTGCCCTTTGATAGGTGGCTCCTGCATTCTTCAATCCGAAGGACATTGCTTTATAACAAAAGGTGCCCCACAGAGTGATGAACGTGGTCTTTTCTATATCTTCCGGTGCCATCTTGATCTGGTTATATCCCGAAAATCCATCCATAAATGAGAAGATGGAATGCTGGGCTGTGTTATCAACCAGTATGTCAATTTGAGGTAAAGGAAAATCATCCTTAGGACTCGCCCGATTCAAGTCTCATTAGTCTACACACATCCTTACTTTCCCATCTTTCTTTGGAATGGGAACTATGTTGGCTACCCATTGCGGATACTTAGCTACGGCTAAGAAACCAGCATTGAATTGTTTCTTGACTTCTTCTTTGATCTTAAGAAGCATTTCTGGTTTCATTCGTCACAACTTTTGCTTGATCGATGGACATTCCAGCTTTAAAGGCAACTTGTGTTCCACAATGTTATTATCCAAACCTGGCATATCTTGATATGACCATGCAAAAATATCTCAAAATTCCCAGAGCAGTTTAATCAATTCACTCTGCCGTTGTTTGCTCAAGAGGGTGCCTATCTTGACTTCTTTATTTCCCCTTCATCTCCCAGGTTAATGGTTTCAATCTTTTCTTGATGAGGTTGAATTTCCTTATCTTCCTGTTCCATTAATCTTGTCAATTTGGGTGAAGATTCAAAGTCTTCCTCACTCTCCTCATAGGCGTAATCATTCGGATTATCAGAGTCATGAAATAGAACCAAGTTCTCATTACTCTCAGAAGAATCGCTTGATCTGTATTTGATGTTATATTATAATGAATGAAAATAAAGAAAGGCAAGCAAGTGAAAGGTTTAAAAGAGATTGAACAGAGATGAGGTATGAAATTGGACTGCGTTCATTTAATTTAACAATCAAACAAGTTTTTTCCCTTATTACAAAATGGATCCCAAAGACTTAGGCATAGCAAAGGGATTGACAAGTTTTGAAAACAACAATTACTTTGACTGAGGATTGATAGTTGTGGGGAACTCCATGGTTTCCCAGTTGTCCAGTTCTTGATCAGGTAAGCAAGCATGCACCAATTCCACATCATAGCTGGGCCCGTCTCCAATCATGGCCACCTGACCCGGATATATAATCCCGGCGCTCCTGAAGCTTTGATAGAGGTCACAGATAGGGATTCTAGCAGTGTTGAATTCCTGACCGGTAAAGCGAGCAATCCTTCTCTCCCTCTTTTCTTCTCCTATCCTTTTTCTGTCAGCTGCTGTAGGCTTGTACCCCAGGCCATATCTATCCTTGTTTTCTGGGAGGCATATAGGTTGGGTTCTTCCTTCCAATTCTCGCCCTAGCCCTCTCCCCAGCTTGTATCCTTCTCTCAACATTGTTTTTGCAACCATTAGAGGCACGTTTGGGAAGGATGTCTTCGTAATGCTTGTTGTATTTGCCACCTCTAAAGCCTGAAATGAGGTTTCGAGGGCTTCCTCGGTTGCTTCAATGTACGGGGTATTGGCAGGTTTGCTGACCAACAAGTCCTTTTCTCCAGAGACAATCACCAACTTGTTGTCAATGATGAATTTCAACTTCTGGTGCAGAGTGGAAGGGACTACCCCAGCTGAATGGATCCACGGCCGTCCCAGCAAACAACTATATACGGGCGTAATATCCATGACTTGAAAAAGGATTTGAAAGGTGCATGGCCCAACTTGTATAGGCAGTTCAATTTCTCCCATAACCTCCCGGCGAGTTCCGTCAAAAGCCCAGACTACCATAGAACTGGGTCTCATATGGGTCCCATCAAAAGGCAACTTTGCCAACGTAGATTTTGGCATTACATTCAGGGATGACCCATTGTCAACAAGCACTTTTGCCATGATATGATCTTAGCATTTTACTGAGATATGAAGGGCTTTGTTGTGCCCTTTTTCTTCTACTGGTGTCTTGTCATCCGTAAAGGTAAGATAATTGTTGGCCACTATGTGTCCCACTATGCCTTCGAACTTATCTACGGGAAAATCATGCTTCACATGTGCCTCACTCAAAACCTTCATCAGCGTGTTCCGATGTGGTTCGGAACTCATTAGTAAGGACAACAGAGAAATCTTGGCCGGGGTGTGGTTTAGTTGGTCCAACACCTGGTAATCACTATGACGAATAAATCTTAGAAATTCTTGGGCTTCCTCTTCAGTTACAGCTGATGATGTATTTTTCATACATTGGAATGAAGAGTTCAATGAAAGAAAGTCAAGTTTGTATAATATGAACTCAATGTAATGCTTGTGCCAAGTTTAAACACAGAAGTTGTAATACAGTATAGTTGTCGTTCCACTGAGGAGGTGTTAGAATGAAGATCTTAGTTTTGAATTGATTAGGCAGAAGGTTTTTAGTTTATTTTGTTGTGAATGATGTTGAATGAAAAAGTGAATAACTAACAGAGAATAAAATTTGCAAATGATAACAGTGAATAATTTTGAGAAAGAATCAGTTTAGTAAAACAGGGATTGGCTTCATCACATCTTCACCTTCTGTAAGCTGCATAAGTTTTTATATAAGTAAATCGAAAAGATAATCTCTACGTCACAATCACAGTCATTTGTATCGATCCCTCGACTACAAAATTCATAAGAATGATTTCAAACCACTGATCCCTCAGTCACTTTGAAATCATCCCAGCATTATCGATTGATTGTTTTGACGTTTATTGCGTTAGACACCATCCCTGGCTATCTACTCACAATAAGTATTTCTTTCATATCTGCTTTCAAAAGTCACTTCCCAGTATACTTGAGAAAACTTAAAACAAGAAAATAGTGATCAAGTACTTTCAGGCATTAAACGCAGAAGGAAATACAGAAACTTATCAAATCTCATTACTAAATAAAAACTTACAACAACATTACTTCAGTGTTGAATGGATTACAACCAATCCCATAAGGGGGTTTAGTTACTCATGCTTTGCATTTTCACCTTCAAAATATGAATACAGAAAATAATGGAAAAGGTTGGATTGAGAGGGAAATACAGGGGATGAATCTGATACTTGATGTCCTGTTTTCTGCTTGATTTATAGGGGTCATGGTTCAGCTTCCCTTGCCACTTGCATAGACCCTATGAAGGAATATTCAGAGATATGCAGAAACACAAGAAAATGGTTGAGTTGGCATCACACCATTGGTGAATATTTAATTAAAATTCCCATACTGCATGAGTCACGCTTGAGCTCAAAGATCACGCTCAAGCGTGAAGGGTACTGATGTCCACTTGGTTGTCTCACGCTCAAGCTGCCTTAACCACGCTTAAGCGTGGTTCTCATGTTTAGCATGCATGTTCTACGCTTGATCCACGCTTACTTCACGCTCAGGCGCGCTTGGACCCACGCTCGAGCGTCCCTTTCTCACGCTTAAGTGTGAAGGAGGCTGATGCTGAATTAAGTCACGCTCAATCCTACGCTTAAATCACGTCCAAGCGAGAAAGGTCTAATGCTCACTGTTTGCTTCTTGCTTAAGCTGAAAATAGCCACACTTAAGCGTGTGCTTGTTGTGCAGAATGTTCAAGCCACGCTCAGTCTCGCTCAGCCTCGCTCAAGCGCGTTCGGGTTCACGCTTGAGCGTCCCCTTCTCACGCGCTGATGCTACTTGCTTTCTTTCAATCCATGCCCAGGGTCACGCTTAAGCGAGCTCGGGCTTGCGCTTAAGCGTGACATGCTGTTGTTGTGTTCTTTAATTTTGCTTAAGCGCAAGGGTAGCGTAGGCTTCTGTTTCTTCCACGCTCAAGCGTGCAATGTGCCACGCTCAAGCGTCCTTGCTTGATGCTCTGGTGCTTCTTGGTTTCTTCAAGGATTTTGACAACTTTTTCACTGATTTTGACAATTCAAGCTTCTTTACATAATACATTATTTATAATAAAAATCAAGCTCAATTATTTATCAATTTAGTTAAGTTATTCAGAAAATGAGTCCAATTGAGTCATGAATTTAACCATAAATTAAGTAAAAGAAGTAAATTGAGTCACTGGTACTTATCAAACTCTCCCCAACCTAGATATTTGCTTGTCCTCAAGTAAAAGAAGTTTTGAAAGGGGAATCAAGCATTCAACAAAATCAGTTTCGGTTACAAGCAAAAATTTAAAGACAATAATCTCAATTTAACTTAAGCAAATGATTTCCTTAATACCAATTCTTTGAAATGTAATGTATCATTAATTTGTTCACAAGCAGGTAACCAAATGCTGTAAGAATAAGGAACTCTGTATTATTTCTCACCAGGTATGTGTGTTATTCATTCATCATGAGAACTGCCTAATTAACATTGCAGGTCATTTCTAATCAAAATCAATTCATAAGATAAGTATGGATCAAAACGTCTTTTCATGGTTGTAATGAGGCTGGGCTATCAAGAATTCTGGGTTTTTCTTGGATTCAAGGTGCATGCATGAAGAAGAAGAGCATATGTTCTGAGAGTTTTCAACTTTTATGAGGCTTCTTCCTTTGTGCTACAGAATTCTTTATTTCTTTTTTTTTTTTCTAGTTCTCTGTTTAATTTCTGGAGAACTTTTACTATCTTTTTTCAGCCTCAATTTCTTTTTTCACCTTTTGAAAAAAATTGTTTTATGCTCTTTTCACAAGATTTTGAAGCATGCTGATAAGGTAAGATTTTCTCATGCTTGGTTTAGGGTATTCGAATAAAATTTTTGGCTCAAAATGGCTACAAAAATTGGAATATTTTTAAAGGGTAGCTTTTTGGCTCTAAGCTTATTTTTATTTTCAAAATTGCCTTTGTCATTTCCCTGCTTAATTTCTTAAAAACTGTTAATCAAAAAAAATCAGGCAATGCTTATTCGACAAATTCTCATGAGACTCTCACTGTTTAGATTTCTCACTTCTTCACCAGGATATAAGGCTATTTCCATATTCTAACAGAAAAGGGTTCAAGCATGTAAGCAAGAGTACTTTCATTTCATTTCCTTGGTTCTTAACTCAGCTATTTTGTTCTTTTAAATTCAGTGTTACTGTCTAAAAATTATTTTGCTGCTTAGAAGCTTTTCTTTTTAAAAAAAGTTAAATCTTGGTTGGGTTTTTCAAAAATGTTACAGTTACAAGCATAACAAAGCAAAACAATAAAATATATCACAAGCACTTTCAAAGCATGCTGCAGTAATATCAACTAAAAGAGTTCAAAGAAAAAAACTATATAATGTTAGTTAGAAGGAAAACTTAAAACAGCAAATTAAACCAATCAAAAACTGAAGCATTAAAATTCATCACTCATCCTCAGTGGAATCTTCTTCTTCTCCTTGGTTTCTTTCTGGAGGTTGCTGTGAGGAAGGTCCTGGCCTCTCTTGTGCAGTCTCACCCCCTCCCACAAAAGGAGGCCTATCCCCAGGCCAAGCAATGACGGCTTCAAATTGGGCCAGGTGCATCCAAGGATTGGGTTGACCTGCAGGGATGCTGTGATATAGGCCATTATGAATATGCATCAAACCTCTATGATCAGCATTTTGCTGTGCCAGAAGGTGGCTGAGTTGGATTTTCACGAGGTAAATGCCCTGTAAAATCATGGCAGTTTTTGTGCTGAGAGGTATAAGAGTAGGTTCTGGTCCTGCCTGTGGTGGTGCTGGCTGTGGCTGTTGCTGGGCTTCATGTGTGCTGTAGAATCGCTCGATGAAGCGTTTATCTATAGATGGCCTGATAGGTTTGAGGTTTTGAACCTCAATCCCATGTGCTACACAAAAGTCAATAATAAAAGCAGGGAAGCCCAGACTTCCTTTTACCTTCTGGCCTGCCTGAGAATATTTTTGGTCAGCAACCACAAATTTGTGAATTTCATCAGAGAGTATTTGGGCCAGATCAATGGAAATGTCATCTTACAAATGCATTATAATAAATAACACCTGCTGAAAATTAGATCAGACACGTGGGCATTAGGTGTTATATTAGCAAGCAAAAAGGACGTCCATACTTGAGAGATAGAGGTCATGTCTTTTCTTAGAACCCGCAGTGGGTTCTCTCTTTGGCCCCTCTGAAAGTGATACCCTGGAATACATATGGTTGCTTCAAGATCATTCGTGGCAATGAGTTAGTTTCTTGCAAGCATGGCAGCATATTCACATATTTCTCCTTCTCCTAGGTTTATAATGCTTCCTAAGTAAAAATTGATTTCTTCTCTATCATAGGAGAGCCAAGTTCCTCTCACATAAGTCTTTCTCTCTCCTGCTCCATCCCTTGTCCAAGCATTAGCATAGAACTCTCTGACAATTTCTGGGTCATACTTGTCTCTTTGGTAGCATATCTTCAGCCAATTTCTCCTTCGTATAACTTATAGAAAGTCATCACAATCTCCTAATGCCAAATCCACCTTTCATTCTGGTATGAAGGTCCAGTTGGAGATGTCCTCATAACGTTTACCCTTCTCCTTGTTTCTAAATTTTGGGGCATCGTCTTGGTCATTAGTGCGTGGCCTCTTTCCTTTATTTCTTCTGGAACTTCTTGCTGGTGAAGTAGTTTGAGGGGGATTAGGTTCAGTCTGCTTAGTTCTTGCCATCTATAATCACAAATCAAGGAGAAGAATGTAGTGTGATATTACAAGTACATAATCTCCTTAGCAATAAAACAGAACAGTTCAGTCCTAAGGCTAAACATTAAGGAGAGCTACTTTGTACTAAGTATGCTTGCTATGTATCATGCAAAACAAATGCTTTTCAGGACTTTTTACGAATACTTAACATGCATTGCAAAGAAGTAGAAGCATAATAGTACCAATCTTTTTTCCAAATACCCCAGAAAATTAATCAACTTCAGGTCATAATAGGCATACAGTAGGAATGAAAAGAAAATGGTTACAAAGTTCAATGCATGCATCCCTGAGAAGGAGTTTCATTCCTCATATGATGCAATTAAAAAGAAAGAGAAAGTCCAGTGGTCACCTGAGAGACGTAGAGAGTGGTGCAGAAGAGAGAAAATATGAAAATGCAGTAAAATGTACCTTGTGAAATGAGAGGGTAAGAAATCGAATGATGAGAAGGAATGGTCGGTTACAAAAGTTTGTAGAGTCAGGAGAGGTAATGGGTGGTTATTGAAATGGAAGAGTTAATGGGCAGTTACAAAATATTCCATTTATTAGCATCAGGGGCCATTTTGAATTTCTCGCTCGAGCGTGGGATTATCACGCTTAAACGTGATCGACCAATGGTGGTACCTTTGAGTGTTTAAATTCATCTCGCTTAGGCGCTCTCACTGTTCGCTTAAGAGTGCAAGCCTTGAGGCAGTATGTACGTCCTCGCTTAAGCGGAAGCGAATATAAGTGAAAATCCAATCAGTTGTTTGCACGCCTAAGTGTGTGTCTGTCACGCTTGAGCGTGATATTCACAATTGGTACCTGATGCTTCTCGCTTAAACGTGCAGTATTCTTGCTTTAAGTGTGACAGTCTTTTAATTATTCTCGCTCAAGCGCGACTTATCACGCTTAAGCGTGATCGGGTTTTATTTTGAAAATTCCCTTTTTATTGTTGCCACGCTTAAAGCTTGAATCCTTCGCTTAAGCCTGATATGGATAGTGAATGGCTCACCTTGGCTCGCTTGAGCGAATACATCCAGCGCTTGAGCATGGTATATATGAGACATGACTTACTTTGTCTTGCTTAAGCGAGAGTCTTCAAGCTTGGGCTAATGTTTTCCTTATGCTCTTCTAATCTGTTTAAACATACCTTTTTGCTTCCTTGAACAGATTCAGCTTGACCATAATCAATCTTAAGCTCCAGTTATGTTTGTCTTTGTTTGAAACTTGATTTGGATTTTTTTTATTTGGATTTTTCTTGATGAGTGACCTACAAAATAAACAGAGACTTTAATAATATTTAAGGAAAAATTTTCATGAAAAGAAAGCATGAAAGATTGGGTTGCCTCCCAATGAGCGCTTGTTTATCGTCTTTAGCTTGACGCGCTGAGTTTGATCATGGATCCTTCAATGGAATATTGGTGGTGACCTTCTCCACCTCTCCTCCTAGATAGGGCTTCAGTCTTTGTCCATTCACAACCCAAGTTCTTTCAGACTTAGGGTCTTGTAATTCAACAGCCCCATAAGATTTCACCTCCTTCACAATAAAGGGTTCTGACCATTTAGATTTAAGTTTTCCTGGAAACAGTTTCATCCTTGAGTTGAAAAGAATAGACTATCCTTGGTGAAAATTTTTCTTCATGATGTGCCTATCATGGTAAGCCTTCATTTTATCTGTATAAATCCTTGATGAGTCATAGGCCTGATTCCTCCATTCTTCTAACTTGTGCATCTGGATTTTCCTCTCTTCAGCTGATGCACTTGGGTCATAGTTGAGTGCTTTCATTGCCCAAAATGCTTTATGTTCAAGTTCTACTGGAAGATGGCAATGTTTTCCATACACCAACTGATAAGGTGAAAATCCAGTTGGTGCCTTGTAAGCTGTTCTATAAGCCTATAATGCATCGTCCAGTTTCAACGACCAATCCTTTCTACTTTGACTGATTGTCTTCTCTAGTATCCTCTTAATTTCTCTGTTGGATACTTCTACTTGGCCATTGGCTTGTGGATGGTAAGGGGAGGTTACTTTGTGCTTGACTCTATAATGTTCTAGGCATCGTTGGAGTTGGGTGTTGCAGAAATGAGAGCCTCCGTCACTTATCAACACTCTTGGGGTGCTAAACCTGCTGAAAACATGTTTCTTAAGAAATTTGATGACAGTTTTGGCATCAGCTTTAGTACATGCCATGGCTTCTACCCACTTTGAGACATAGTCTACTGCCACAATAATGTATTCATTTGAAAATGATATTGGTAGTGGCCCAATAAAATCTATGCCCCAACAATCGAATACTTCAATTTTTAGGATGGTGGTTAATGGCATCTCTTGTCTTCTTGATATGCTACCTGTCTTCTGACATGCATCATAATGCTGCATAAAAACATTAGCATCTTTAAACAATGAAGGCCAATAAAAACCTGATTGGAGGATTTTAGCTGCCGTCCTTTCCCCATTAAAGTGTCCTCCATAAGGTGAGCTGTGACAGTGCCATAAGATGTTGTTAGCTTCTTCTTGGGACACACACCTCCTCAAAATATGGTCTGATCCAAGTTTAAACAGGTAAGGATCGTCCCATATGAACTGTTTTGCATCTTTCAAAAATTTTTTCTTCTGTTGCCATGACAGATCATCAGGCAATACTCCAGCAGCCTTAAAGTTGGCCATGTCTGCAAACCGGGGCCTTTCTTTCATCATTAATAGCTTTTCATCAGGAAATTATTCCTTCACCTCAGGCTGGAGTAGTGTGACTTCCTGATTGACAAGGCGTGACAAGTGATCTGCAATGAAATTTTTGCTGCCTTTTTTGTCCTTGACTACTAGGTTGAATTCTTGCATCAGCAAGATCCATCTAATTAGCCTGGGCTTAGAATCAGGTTTATTCAGCAGATATTTAATAGCAGCATGGTCAGTAAAAATAGTGATTTTGGAACTAATTAGATAAGGTCTAAATTTTTCAAGGCCATACACTATTGCTAAGAGTTCTTTTTCTGTTGTTGCGTAATTTATGTGTGCAGGGTTTAAAACTTTGCTTGCATAGTGTATGACATGAAAAACTTTTGTCTTTCTTTGTCCTAATATGGCCCCAATAGCATAATCACTGGCATCACACATCATTTCAAAGTCTAATTCCCAATCAGGGGCAACTATCATAGGTGCCCATGTTAGTCTATGTTTTAAGGTTTCAAATGCATGTAAACAAGAATTGTCAAAAACAAATGGAGTGTCTTTGTTTAAGAGATTACTCAAAGACTTTGCAATTTTTGAGAAGTCCTTGATGAATCTTCTATAGAATCCTGCATGGCCCAAGAAGCTCCTTACTCCTTTCACGTTCCCTGGTGGTGGTAATTTCTCAATTACTTCCACCTTTGCTTTGTCCACTTCAATGCCTCGTTTGGAGATTTGATGTCCTAACACAATGCCTTCAGTGACCATGAAGTGGCACTTTTCCCAATTCAAAACTAAATTGGTGTCCACACATCTTTTCAGTACTATGGTCAAATTTTTCAAACATTGATCGAATGATGGGCCAAAAATAGAGAAATCATCCATGAAGACCTCAATGCATTTTTCCACCAAATTAGAGAAGATAGCAAGCATACATCTTTGAAATGTTGCAGGAGCATTACATAACCCAAAGGGCATTTTTCTGTATGCAAATACCCCAAAAGGACATGTGAATGCTATTTTTTCTTGATCTTCTGGTGCAACTGCTATCTGGTTGTAGCCTGAGTAACCATCCAGAAAGCAGTAGTATGCTTGTCCTGTAAGTCTTTCCAACATTTGATCCATAAAGGGTAGAGGAAAATGATCTTTCCGGGTTGCAGTGTTCAATTTTCTGTAGTCGATACACATCCTCCATCCTGTGATTGTTCTTGTGGGGATCAATTCATTTTTTTATTTTGTATGACGGTGATTCCTCCTTTTTTTGGAACAACCTGCATAGGACTTACCCAAGAGCTATCAGAAATTGGATAAATTATACCAGCTTCTAGTAATTTAATTACCTCCCCTTTTACTACTTCCTTCATGGTTGGATTCAAGCGTCTCTGTGGCTGGGCAATTGGTTTAAATTCTTGTTCCATGTAAATGTGATGTGTACAGTAGGCGGGGCTTAGTCCTTTCAAATCTTCCAGTCTCCATCCAATTGCTGTTGAGTGCTCTTTCAAGACTTGAATCAATTGCCTTTCTTCTGTACCTGTCAATTCCTTATTAATAATAACAGGTTTTTGGTTATCATCATCAAGAAAAACATATTTCAGGTGTGAAGGTAAGGCTTTTAACTCTACTTTCGGTGGGACAACTTCTTTTGTCTTTTCTGACAACTTTTCTTAATGAATTTCTTGTTAAATGTCTTGCTTGTCCTCCTTCGAGTTTCCCCCATCTTCGTCCATTGTTCCATTTGCTCCAACGTTTAGCTCACCTAGTGGATCTTTGTTGAGCCATTCGCTGGTTTGTTCTCTGATGGCTTCTTCTTCAATGTCAATTTTGAAGCATTGTTGCTTTTCCTTTGGATACTTCATCGCATCAAACACATTGAAGTTTACTTCCTCATCTTGTACTCTTACTTTTAGCTTTCCATCGTCCACATCAATAATTACCTTTGCGGTCTTCATGAAGGGTCTCCCCAGTATGAGAGGCACTTCTGCATCTTCTTCAATATCCATTATGACAAAATCTACAGGAAATACGAACTTGTCAACTCTTACCAGCACATCCTCAGCTATGCCATATGGAAACTTCATAGATCGATCTGGAAGTTGGAGGGTCATCCGTGTTGGCTTCACCTCAAGATCTCCAATTCTTTTCACCATTGAGAGGGGCATTAAGTTAATGCTTGCTCCCAAGTCTAAGAGTGCTTTTCCTACTGGTAAATTACCAATAGTCACTGGGATTGTAAAACTTCCGGGGTCTTTTGTTTTTTGTGGCAGTGCTTTTTGAATGATGGCACTGTATCCTGCGGCTAGTTCCACTGTTTCTTCAGAAAATCTTTTCTTTTTTGTTAACAGCTCCTTCATGAACTTAGCGTAAGTTGGCATTTGCTCCATGGCTTCCACAAAAGGTATGTTTATTTGCAACCTTTTGAAGATATCCATAAATCTTGCAAATTGCCTCTCCTTGTCTATTTTTGAAGGGTTCTTTGGATACGGCAAACTTTTCAGTTGTGGTGTATAACACCCCTGATTTTCTGTACTCGAATCCCGATGTGATCGACATAATTAATAAAAATTGAGAATAAATTTTTCACGTTTGAAAATATTTCTAAGACATCACCATGACCACATCATGACCCGAATTACAGAAAAACCAGAGAGTGAGATTATAAAACCTAAAGCTGGATCGATAAATAAATTGCCCATAACGGTATACAATAATAATAATAATAATAATAATAATAATAATAATAATAATAGAGTATACAGCGGAAGAATGTGTATACCGGGCACACGCCTAGTCCCATATATGACGATATGAGAAAAGGCTAGGCTAACATGCAAAGGTATATTATAATCCTATTAGACATTCACCATCATTCTACAATTTATTTCGTAAGCATGCAAAACCTAAGATATAATCATATATACCTATATATACACAAATACATTTATATACATTCAGGAATCTTCTTCCGACTATCTCAATCATCAATGAATATCATTCAATTTCAATCCCTCTAATACACATCAAATCATCTCTTATATCCTACATATATATATATATATATATTCATCATCCATCAATTCAAAGGATTGTCTTATACATACTCAAAATCTCTAAATCATCTATATCATCATATACTATTTAATTAATACACAAGAATCCATAAATGATACCGGCCAAGGCACTTCCTCTACCACTATATACCTTTATCAAATCTTGATCTTTAAATCCAAACTCATCCCATGGCAATCTGCATCACAATGCTAAAAAAGAGACCACATGGGAGAGTGAGTTATACATTCAAAATGACGAATAATATATATATTGTGATCATGTGTATATGTATACAACGTCATGTGTGCTCTGCTATCAAAATATTAAATTATCATTCATTCATTACCTCATTATCACAATAGGCATACAAGCCTCATGAATCGTAATTCATATCATAAATAAGCACAAGCACATACATAATCATATACACAATCACCAGCCACTTATCAACAAGGGCATTCATATTCATTATCATCATTAATCGTAACCAGTCACGCCCTTCATCACATTGGGCCGTAAATACAGATCGTCATATTCACATCATTTCGTTTATTCATATATTCTCTTACTTTTATGTGGTCTTCCATTATCTTAACTTCTCATCTCATCAACACCAATACCATCATCTCGATCATCATTAATCATCATCATATTCTGGCATATCTCCATGCTATATGTAAATTCTCTTATGACTAATGCATATGCACAATGGAATAATCAACAACAAATGCGGATCCGACTGTGGGAATAAACACCAAATTGTGGGTTCAAGCATGATCACATACCATGCCCCTACTGCAGTAGTAAAATGTGTACACATATATCATAATGCATGCATATTCACCATATTTTTACTGGTACCAAACCGCATCGCCCATCATGCAACACCTGGCCATTTTCACCATGACCACAGTATACAACATATTCAACATATGGTGTTGCGGGCCGGCCAGATGTCAAATCATGGCGGCTGTGATCATAAAGACCACCGGGGTCACCTGCTCATCAAGAGCCACCCCCCACAAGGGTCGGCCACATGCAGCTCCCCGAAGCACTACATGGGCGGCTTTGTGACTTTACACTAAGTCGCAGGGGAAAACACAACTTGCTCGTGCACCGAGCCACCCTCCCACTGGGTCGGCCGAGGGAACTCCCCCAATGTTCCACAACGGCGGCTATGATATGCCATGGATGCAATGCAATGCAAATGTATTCTCACTCTGTGCATCCTAAATGCCACTCACCAATCGTCACCATAATCACCAACACCACCATACACCTTAGTGGATTTCATCATTGTTGGTTCATAATTATTATTTTCAAGTTTTAATGTGGCATTTTCATCTCAACATATTTTCACATACATTTCACATCATACACACAAGTCAATACTTATAAGCAACCACTATGGCATTTCAAATCCACATATTATTCATCAATATTATCACCCTTCATTTAGTGGATTTCCATCTAATCATTCATAACAATCCACACATGGATATCAAAGGCATAGCAAACATCATAATTATCAATCCACACATAAAATCATTCGAGGCACATTCACCATTCACATATTTGGCAATCATCATTTCCTCACACACATACAAGTCAACTACTTGTATCCACCACTAGAATGTCATAATATTTCCTTTTATCTATCAATATCATTATATATATTCATTGGGGATTTTCAACCCAACACAAGAGTATCATAATAATTCTCAATAATTAGCTATTGCCATTCAACTAATTCAATGCATATACATATGTGGCAATGCAAGCATGAGTACCAATCACATACAACAATCATCAAATATATGACTCATGCAATTTGAATGTTAACTCCTCTCCTACCTTGAGGGAAGAGCCGAACCATTCCTATGCTCCGAAAGCTCCTTTGCACCATCCGGAATTCAATCTACATATTATATATATACAATCAAACAATCAATAAGCCATCTCAAGGCATTCCCTCATAATTCTTAAATATTCACTAGCTTATCATAAAGCCCAACATCAAGTCCTAGACTTGATGAACACTAACTTATGCAACTGTATTAGGCTTCGGGAATTCCTTTCCCAAAACCAAGATCCTCTAGATCTAAAAGGGTTAACCATTCCCAATTACAACAACATCACATTTATCCCTCATCTAAAATGTCATCCATATTACCTTAATCATTCAAATGCCATCACAATCATTATGACTTAATATTCACATTCTTTCTTACATATTTCATAACAACACTTATTCATGGGTTTCACCATCAATGGTCCTTTACCATTTTCACTATCATTTTCCATCATCCAACAATTTATTATATATATACCTTTCTCCCATTTCATAATGTAAGGGTTTTCATTTGACCCCAATAACTATTACTAATACTCATGCTTGTTAATCACTATCAACGGTCACCATTCATCATTAATCTCATTCTCTAATATTGTTAAGCATACATTTTACTCTCCTTTCACACTTCCCCCAATTTATTAGAGTTAGGGTTTCACTAAAAACCCATCAACATCATTAATACCCATTTATTTCTCATCACCTCCCAACATTAATCTTAAGTGCCTTATTAGCCACTCGTAGGGGCTCACATTTAAGCCACCCCATCTTAGGGTTTTCCACATTAATGCTCTCCCAACAACCCATATGCCATAAATACTCTCCCACAAATACATAGAACCAAACATCTAGGGTATAGAACTCATAAAAAATGGTGGAGAACTTACCTCACCCAGGAGCCAACATAAGCTTTCCATGGAGAGAAATCCACACGGAAAACAGAGTGGAAGAAGGGGGAGAAATTGGGTCCAGTTCAAGCTTCTCCTTCAAGCTTCCACAAGAAATGAAAATGATGGAAGAGGAGAAAGCACTCCACACGGCTGGGTTTTGGAGAGAAGAAAAGAGGAGATGGAGAAGGGAAGAAAATGAAGAAAAAGAATGGAGAAGGAGGGGAAAAATGACGTGAAAAGTGGAAAGAAAGTGAGAGTTTATGTTTTTAATATTCGTTTCCCTTAAAAATATCTCATTGTTACCTCATAATTAAAAATGGCAGCTCAATAATCCATCTTGCCATGTTATATTTACTTTAATATCCTTTTATGTCCTCAGAACCGAGTAAAAGAAGGGCCAATATACACAAACCGAGAGAAAAGAAGGGAGGTACAATCGGAATCGAGAGCAAGGAAGGGAAAAATACAGACAGAGGTATCACTCGCTCAAGCGAAACCCACTTCGCTTGAGCGAGACAGCCCCATTCACGTGAACCTTTCCTTTCTCACAATCGAAACAACTCCAATAACAATTTTCCACACTCACTCGCTTGAGCGAGGTATTAATTCGCTTAAGCGAATCCGACAGGAATTCTTCCCAGCACTCGGGTTTCTGTTGACAGAATAACCCCCAAAACTGACCCAACATTCATTTGGTTTTTACTCGGTAAATTGCTTTAAAACCGACTCATCACACTCAGTTGCTCACTCGGTGAAATCATTCAAAACCGACTCCCAACACTCGAATTTTCACTCGGCAGAATCATTAAGGCCGTCCAGTTTCTCACTTGGCTAATCACTCAGCAATCTATTTCAGATTCGAGTCATCACTCTATAAGTATTTCACTCGGTAATCAGTTTCCAGAACCGAGTCGCCTCAATCAGTCATTCCCTCGGTAAGTTCATTCTAAATCCGAGTACTTACTCACACGGGCTCCACTCGGTATCCCTTCACTCAGAATCAGGGGTTCTATTCACTCGGTAAAAATGGCTATTCCACCCGGAATCCATAAACTCTCCTCACTCAGAATATACAATCATATACTTAGAATATTTCCTATCTGAACTATCACAACAACCCTTCCCTCGGAAGAGGTTCGCTCGGATTTCCACCATCAAATTCCATTCAAAATTACCCTGACCTCATCACCCGGAGAAATCCACTAAGCTATCTCACTCGGATTTATCCAATATTTGGTCACTCGGAATTGAACATCAGAATGTACTCCACTCGGAACAGGTTACACTAGGCTTGGAAATTCCCCATTCGGGACTCCACTGCCTAGATCATCACATTCACAAGCCTTCCACTCGGTTTAGGCCCACTTCCTCACTCGGAAGGTCATGACTCGGACTTGAGTCACCCAGGGTTCACTCAAGAGTTTTACCACTTGGGCAGGATTCACTTATACACTCGTCCACTCACCATTCTAATGGTCTCGCCTGAGCGAAAGCCATTCCCTAAATTCTTCGCTCGGGCGGGTTTCGTCCAGTACCCAAATCCTTGATCCTCCCAGCATCTTCACTTAAGCGAACTGGCCATTCGCCTAAGCGAAATCGGGCCAGTAGCTAATTCCATCAACCTCGCTCGGCGAAGCCCCTTGTGGCCTGGGTGAAGCTACCCCAGGGGCCAATATACTGAAACAGGGGACTCTCGCTTAGGCGAGGTCCCACCTCGCTTGAGCGAGACAATCGGATTTCACCCAGAATTGGCAATCCTCTCAACCTGACGCAGGAAATTCTCCTTTTTAAGTCAAATTAATCACAACCAAGACTTCATATGCGACACATGTGTGAACACCTCTTTTGGTCTGGTCCAAGTGGAATGAATCTTTTTTATACTGAATTCTAAATTCAGAATGGTCAAATTTGAAAAGAATGGCTCCAAAATAATCAGAACCGAGCAAAATAACTCAGAATGAAGCTTTTCCAAGTGAAATACAGCCCTATTGGAGGCAAATCCGATTGGAATGACTAAAAAATGATCATATCTGAACAGGATGACTCAGGTTAAAGCATTTCCGAGTGAAATACAGCCCTGGTGGAGATAAATCCGAGTGGAAAAACTCAAAAATGGTCAAATCCAAGTCAAAATGAAGCATTTCCGAGTGGAATGACTCAAAAATAATGAAATCCGAGTGGAATCACTCAGAATGAGTCGTTTTCGAAGGAAAAACTCCCCTGTTGAAGTTGAATCCGAGTGGCATCACTCAGAATGAGTCATTTCCGAGTGAAATGCTCCTGTTGCATTAAATCTGAATGAAATTACTAAGAATGGGTCAAATTCGAGTGGAATATGCTTTTAATGGATTAAATCCGAGTGAAATTACTCAGAATGGAGAAAATCCGAGTGAAACTACTCAAATTTGGGCATGTCCGAGTGGAGTATGACCTGTTGGGTGGGAAATCCGAATAATGACTAAAAAATGGATCAATCCGAGTGGAGTATGACCTGTTGAGTTTAAATCTGAGTGAAATGACTCAGATTAGATGTAAATCCGAGTGGATAATTCCCTCTCAGATGCATTCCGAGAGAAAATGCCAGTTTACAAGCCCTGATCGCAAAGAATGTCAATTCCGAGTGAAAAATGACCCTGTTAGAGGAGAATCCGAGCGGAAGATCCCCTACTGCAACCAATCTAAGTGGAAAAAGGGACTGACTTTGGATGGATGCTGCCCAAAGCTATTTTCCGAGTGAAAGGATTGCTGATTGAAGTAAATCCGAATGAGTATCACTCGGTTGGAAGGAAATCTGAATTAAAATAGCCAAAACTCCAATTTCTGAGTGGAAAATAGGCAAAATCCGAGTGAAAATGACCAAGTTCCATTCGGATTAAGAGCTCACAAGGTCAGTTCCGAGTTGATCCTTCAAGCAGTGAAGTTCTATATCACTTTTGAAGGAATTCCGAGTGTTTCCTTTTCAATCAGAACCAAGAGTCCCTCTTCAGTCAGTCGGAACCGAGTGACACTCCAAACCAGTTGACCCTCTTCAAACTTTTCCCGAGCCCTTTTGGCCAATCAATTCCGAGCCCCCATTTCCACCATACTTCAAACCTTCACCGAGTCACTTTTTACCCATTCCCGAGTCATCTTTCTCTCATCTCCGAGTCATCCTTTAGCCAATTTCGAGTCACACTTCACATATTTCAGTCGGTTCCGAGTCATTGGTCACTTGGATTATGGAGAGGAGATGAAGTCCGAGTCAGTACCGAGTACTTTTCAGGTCTTTCGCCCAAGCGATTCTAGTTACGCTCAAGCGAGAATGGGAATCTGAGTCAGTTTTCACTCGGTTCTGACTCAATTTCTTTAATTGCCCACTCAATCCAATTGCACAACACCAACATGATTTCATTCGGTCTTTAGCATAAAAGGGGCCTTTTTTCCACTCGGATTTAGGAGGCAAAGTGAAGACCGACCCCTTTTCCCACTTAGAATTGAAATGCAATATGGATGAATGTTGACTAAGAGGGTGATCCGAGTCATTTACACTCGGATTTCCAACATTCTCACTCAGATTTCTCCATTTTCACTCGGATTTCTATAATTCTCACTCGGTTTTCTGCCATTCTCACTCGGATTCCCACCAGGTCCCCCTGTTAGACCGTGCTGACTTGGATTCCACCACCCAAGTGGATCCAGGAATCCTGGGGGTGGCAGACATGTGGCAAACAGGGGTGGAAGTGGGGGGAATTAAAAATTCCCACCCAGCCGTTGTCCCCTACTTCACTCTGAGTGGAAGCCTGAGCTGGCATTCCACTCGGAAGTGGAAGCCTGAGCTGGCCTTCCACTCAAACCAGCCTATAAATAGGCAAGGGGCTGAAGCTTTCAGGCTTACACACACACACCATATACGCATCTAGCACCCTCACCATTCCCTTCTCCTCCTTCCTCTATCCAGTACCCTCACCATTCCCTTCTCCTTCTTCCTCTATCCAACACCCTCACCATTCCTTTCTCCTCCTTCCTCTCTCCATCAGCCAACTCCGTCCTCTCCCCTCTAACCAACACCGCCCAGTATTCCTCTCCATCACCCCACTCTGTCCCTTCCACTCAACTCCAACACCGTCCCTTTTCTCACTGTCTCACTCGGTAATCACTTCTCACTCGGTATCTCACTTCTCACACGGTAAGCTACTGCTCTCACTCGGTTTCTGCTATTTCCACTCGGTTTTACCATTTTTTACTCGGTTTTCCTCAATTTCACTCGGTATTTTCCCATTCTACTCGGTTTTTGCCATTTTTACTCGGTTTTCCTCAATCTCACTCGGTTTTCTGTTTTTCTCACTCGGTATTTCATTTTTTACTCGATTTCTTCCATTTCCACTCGGTTTTTCCCATTTTCACTCATTTTTTTCCCTCTTTCTCACACGGTTTTCTCTTCTTCCCCTTAGTTTTTGCTCATTTTTCCTCTGTTTTCTGAACTTACTGTGGGAAATAAATGCTTCCTATGTTTTCTTTCAAATCTAAATAAAAATAAAAGAAAAGAAACAAATCATTTTTAAACAGTGTCGTACGGGAGCACTCCCGTCTACACAACCTCTTTAGGATTCGTACACGTGCGAAGAACTTCGCCTTGTACGAGTTCCCCACCTCAGTGACATCCATCATCATCTCCCAAGTCTTTTCCTAAAAGAAAAACACTCAGAACTACGTAACCCTGATTTCTTGATAATTCAAGAATACGTAGGAGCAGGACCTCAATTCCTGTCGGGCCCATCTTTCTTATTCCTTTTTGCTAATTTATTTCCTTACTTTCATGTTTCTTTCATAAATGTTCTTTTTTGGTCACTTCCGTGAAAATCAATTTAGACATGACATCTTGTTAATTTCCCCCTAGTTTTTGCTAAAGCCTCACCATAATTCATAGGGAAGGGATACTTAGGACGAGACGTCCCGCTTATCTCTTTGCTATTCCGGTTTTTTTTATTCAAGGATGTATAATTTAGGCGTGACGCCTTATTAGCACTCTCTTCCCTTCTCTGTCTCATATCGAAGTTGAGTTTAATTCGGATGAAACGTCCCATTAACCTTGCTTCGACATTCTATGTTTGTACAGTTCTCTCACTCCATTCTGTCGTTTTTAAAATAAAAAAAGATACAACAATAAAAGGGAAGAAATAAACCATTTTTTTGTAAGGCTATTTATGTTGTGCATTTTCAATCTTGGTACTGTTTTTGGACAGGCGATGTAGGGTGCTAATACCTTCCCTACTCGTAACCGACTCCCGAACTTGAATCTCAATTTTTAACCAGTGCTTTATTGAACTTAGTTTTTTCCAATGTTTTTCCAATGGATAAAAATGTTGGTGGCGACTCCCTGTTTCATTCCACACTTTCTTTCTCTCTTTCTCGCCGTGCCGTCGCGATTTAGGTTGCAACAGATGGCGACTCCACTGGGGACGCTTAAGAGAGTCAGGCCAGTTTGATTGAAAGCGCGTTTTTTTTATATAGCCTTTGTTTAGCTTGGATTTCTTCCCCTTGTTTTTTATTTTCCATTAATTGTTGTGAATGTTCGTTATTATTTGCATCTTGTTATTCGTTTTATTGTCCATGTTCTGTATGATTGTTGAACCCTAGGGTAGAGGACTATGTTACTTTTCTGCAATCATTGAACCCTAGGATAGATGACTTTGTATATTTTGTTTTGTGTTTGTTCTCTGTGCAGAATGGTGTAAGGTAAAAAGGTATTGAATGCCCTTTCACACACTACACTCACAAATTACTCGCACACACTTATGAGTGGCGCCCTATACCCGGGCCCCAAATGAAACTTAAGTTAGGAGGGGTTGGTATACGGAATCGTATAGGATGTACTTCCTATCCGGTGATCGTGAGAACCCCAACTAGAGTTCGACCTTTTGTGACATACGCACCTAGTGGTTCCCCACTGTTGCGCCCCTGTCATGGGTAGGATCTTGGCTCTGGTAACCTTCTAGAAGTCTAGTATAAGCCACCCGGTGTGAAGAGTCACTTTTAGACAAGCCTTAAGGTCCAGAGAAAACCTTCAACAAAACTTGACTTAGGCCACAAAAGGGCAAACTTTACTTTACCTTATGTCATTTTCACTTTTCTGTTATTAAAAAGGGATTATCTATCATCCAAAGATTCGCTTAGTCTTGGAAAATTTTTTGGAACACACAAGTATTCTTCGGGTGAATAGATGATCCTCTCTTTTTTGTCATGTATCTCTGAGTCTGAAGTCATAGGTTCTCCTAATCGTCAAAGGAAAAATCCATAAAAAAAATTATACCTCATTTCCCTCTGGTTGAAGTGGCAATGACGATTTGGAAAACCTACGAGCTCGCATGAGTTTTAGAAATCCATGTTCCCCCCATTTTTTAACTTGTATCAAATCCCTGGGAGGAACATTGATCTTTAGGACTTGATAATAACTGATTCCATTCTTTGTCTTGATGTTCGCAGGGGACGATTCTGAATTTTTTGGTATTTCTAAGACAGTATGGAAATTAACATGGGACACCGTAATTGTGATATAGGGGTGACTGAATTAAAGAAGTTATTGCACCTCAAGGCTAGGAAGGTCAATACTGACAGTTTACAAGCACTAGGGAGAAAACTGAGCTTGACACAAAAGATGACTTTGGCAAGGAAGTATGGGAAGATCTTGAAACTTTTGGAAGTAGACGTCCAAACAGAAGCCATCACAGCTCTGGCTCAGTTCTATGACCCACCTCTCTGATGTTTCACTTTTCAAGACTTTCAACTGACACCCTCCATAGAAGAATTTGAACAAATATTGGGGATGCCAATGGAGGGACAGATTCCTTATCGCCATTTGGACCATTATGCGTCAGTCACTTCTGTCGCTTGTATTTTGAAGGTCCATCCTGAAATGTTAAAAGGAGTACAAATGAACAGAAACCAGATTCCCGGATTTACTAGGGAATTTCTGGAGAAGCACATGCCATGTCCTGGCAGAGAGGGAAGAATGGGAAGCTTTCATTGATACCTTGGCTCTCACTATTTACGGAGTTGTCTTATTCCCTAACTAAGACAACTACGTAGATTATGATGCTATAGGTATCTTCACCGCTCGCAAGCACAGACTGGAAAATCCCGTCACAGCGGTATTGGCCAATGTCTATTGCACTTTGGATTTCTGCCATACCCAAGGAGGAAAGAGGATTATTTGTTGTTTGCCTGTTCTATATGTGTGGCTCACATCCCACGCTTTTCATTAACTATGCAAAGCCGAGTGTCCCATCTCTGATTTGAAATTATGTCAGCTGACAACTAAGAATGGGCGCGAGTGGGCTAATCACCTTGTGGGCCTTACGGCAGAAAAGGTGAGGTGGTGTCCTCAATGGCTAGAAGTTGAGTCCATCATTTATAGCTGTGGGGGATATCCAAATGTTCCTCTAATGGGGACACAAGGTTGCATCAATTATAATCCTGTTATTGCTAAGCGGCAGTTGGCTTATCCTCTACTTGGGCCGCCGGACGAAGCACTACTTACTCCTTTCGTTTTGTACTATGCAAATGGGAATTTCACCTCCACTATTCGGGACATAGCCAATGCCTAGAAGAAGGTCCATAGGATGGGCAAAGAACTGGGAGCACGAAGCCATGCCGTGAGAATTGAATACTTAGATTGGGTGGTGAACAGAGTCTCCATTGTGAAATTGCCTTTCAAGGGCCCTTCATACTAACTTGTGGACACAGTTCCTCCGCCATGCATTATGGAGGACAAGGTTACCATATCGCTAAGAGCCCAAATAGAAGAGCTGAAGGCAAGGAATCAAGGACTGGAAGAAGACCTCTTGAAATGCCAATAAGAATGCGCCCTCCATAGGAAAGAGAACTCCGAAGGAAGACATACTATGGAAGAAATACGGAAAAAGAGAAAGATTGACGAAGATTACAGAATAAAATAAGATCAATGCCTTCGGGCGGCCAATTTGCAGCTGAAGATGAAGGGTCAGCAGAGCGATGCTGTATTGGCCGAAAAACAAATTTTAAAAGACATGCTGGTACAATCCAAGGAGAAGGGAAATGAGGCTTTGATGCAAAAAGAAATGCTACAAACCCAAGTCCACAAATTGGAGCAACAGCTTGATGAAACGATGAGAGCTTATGAACAAGAAATACATGCTGAACAGAAGAAAACCCTTGATGCCGAACGCCGCTGCCAAGAAGCCACACGAGTTTTGGGGACTGAGTTAGCTCAACGGGATGAAGTCATTCATTTATGGATGGACCGTTTCGCCAAGTTGGCATACCTATCCAATGGAATCTTGGAAGATTTTCCCTCAATGTTGAAGTAGGCCGAAGGCATGGTCAATCCCTTATCCACCCCAAAGGAGATATCATCATTTTTGAACTATTGTCAAGAAAGACTTTACAAAATGAAAGTCATGATTACCCAAGCTAGGAATGGCTGAATATTGTAACCGTATCTTTCAAGTAACATTGTACCTTTACAGATGAATGGAATGATGAATTAATGTGTCTTCACAGTTGTCTCATGTTAATTTCCAATATACTGTTATACTAAGTACTTTTGAACGCGACGTTCTGGGGAAAGGTCAAGGAATACGTGTCAAATTCAGAATCGTATCCCGTGAATGCCCATTTATTTTTTATTTTTCTTTTATCTTCTTTAACTGTTCCCTCTATTTTTCTAACCATTTTTCGTGATTCTTTAGACACTACGGGTAAGCATCCCTACGCGACCAGGCTCAGAAAGAAACTCATGGCCGAAATAGAACAAGAGAATGAAAACCTGCGAGCTGAGGTTAATCATTTGAAAGAACAAATGGCTGAAATGGCCAAGATGTTTGAAAGGAGGATCGCAGAAAGGGATTCTTTAGCAGAAGTTGAAAATGCTAGGCAGCAATCTCCCATTCTCCAACGCGCTCAAGGTCATGCTGGGGAACCGAGCTCAAACCCTGCAGGGCCTACTGTTACCGTTCGCCTTAGTAAGCCGAACCCTGCTCATGTTCAACAACACTCTTTTGTTGATAAAGAAGGGAATGCCGTACCCTTCCCACAGTATGGGTTACCCCCAGGCTATTTCCCACCACTCCAAGAGGAGCCAGATTATCAGGAAACAATCCTTCACGCGGCTCAACCAAACATCCCACCTGTCCGAAATCCTCAAACGATTCCGGTCCATACATAGGCTGAACAACCACAAGCTGCCCAAGCCGCAGCTGGACACCAAGCCTCAATTCTGAATGAGAGCCCGGCACATGTTGACCGACCAGTCAAGAGTGCTAGTCACTATGTCGTCACAGGACCAAGTACTGCCACGGCTGCTACCCAGGAAGGAAGATTAGAGTTCTTGGAAAGGCGATTAAGGGAAATGGATGGGAGGAATCGATTTGGATTAGGCAATGTTGCACAACTCTGCCTAATTCCTGACGTTGTTATTCCTCCCAAATTCAAAACACCTGAATTTGATAAGTATCGGGGGCTGACATGTCCGAAAAACCATCTTACCTTGTACTGCCGGAAGATGGCTTCGCATGCCTCCAACGACTCTCTGCTCATCCATTGTTTTCAAGATAGTTTGGCTGGAGCACCTCTAACCTGGTATAACCATCTTGAACGTTCTCGTATACGCTGTTGGGAGGATCTGGCAGATGCTTTCATGCAGCAGTATAAGTACAATTTGGACATGGCGCCAGATAGAGTACAATTGCAGAACATGTCCAAGAAAGACAACGAGACATTCAAAGAATACGCCCAACGGTGGCGTGAAGTAGCAGCGCAAGTTGACCCACCTTTGTCTAAGAAAGAGGTGATCTCGACATTTATTGACACACTCCAATCGCCATTCTATGACAAGAAGATCGGAAGTATTTCATCCCACTTCTCCGATATCGTCACTATCGGAGAAAGAATAGAAAATGGCCTCCAGACAGGGAAGATCGCCCGAGGCCCAGCTGAGGTTAATGTAGCAAGAAGACCCTCCCATAGGGAAGGAAAGAGAAGAGAGGGAGAGACTAATCTGATCTCCCATAATCAGGGAAGAAACCAGCCGAGGCCACCCACCCCGGTCGCCTTTCCATCAACCTATCATAATACACCACATCCATATGTGGCCGCCGTTCAAACACCACATCCACCACATTTCCGCCCACCTGTCATGCGACCGTCTGCACCACTACAGGCACTATATCAACCACCACAAGCTGTGTACCAGCAGCCACAAATGAACCCGCCAAATCCAAATCAGGAAGGCAAAACAACGACCATGCCCCACCGCAATTTGATCCAATTCCCATCACTTACACAGAGCTTCTCCCTTACCTCATCGAAAACACGATGGCAGTACCCTGCCCTCTAAAGCCACTTCAGCCGCCGTATCCTAGAGGGTATTACCCGAACGCACGGTGTGATTACCACGCCGGTGCACCGGGACATTCTACTGAGAACTGCTTGGCACTGAAGTTTAAGGTAAGGGACCTAATTCGGGCCGACTGGATAAGCTTCAAAGAAGGGAGCCCAAGCGTGACAACTAATCCCCTTCCAAACCATAAAAGATCGGATGTCAATGCTATAGAAGAGGATGAAGATTGCATTTCCAAAGTAGAAGACATCCAGATGCCTTTGGAAACAATACACTCCCATATGCTGAAGATGGGATTAATAGAGGGGTCGTGGGGTGAAGAGCATAATGACCTCCAGTCCGCAAAACGAAGGGACTTCCAGGAAACCCTTCAAAGACTCATGAATGCTCGAGTCATAGAGGTCTGTAGGCACCGTGAAGGACAAATAAATGTGGTACAGGAACAGGGTAAGGCACGAGTTCCGAAACCCGTGGTCGTATACTATAACAAGGATACGCCAGCGGCTTCGGCTCCTGCCAAGACTGTCTTCACAGTAAGGGCACCAACCCCTTTCCCCTTCCAAAGTTCCCACGCTATGCCATGGAGGTACAATACAGATGTGGTCGTCACCAATCCAGAGGCGGTCAACTCCATACCATCCTCCTCTATTACAAATATAACCGGAGTGGGAAGAATGACACGGAGTGGAAGGATATATACACCACCTGAGCCCAAACAAGGCAAGACTACCGGAGAAGGAAAAACTGGGAAAGAAGTAGCCTCTGGCGAAATAAAGGGGGCTGTGACTGAAGAGGAAGCCCAGGAATTTCTGAAGTTTATTCGCCATAGTGACTACCAGGTGTTGGACCAATTGAACCACACCCCTGCGAAAATTTCCCTGTTGTCTTTACTAATGAGTTCCGAACCACATCGGAACACGTTGATGAAGGTGTTGAGCGAGGTGCACGTGAAGCATGATTTACCCGTCGAACAATTTGGGGGCGTAGTGGGGCATATCGTTGCCAATAATTACTTGACCTTCACAGATGAGGAAGTACCCATTGAAGGAAGGGGGCACAACAAAGCCCTCCATATTTTTGTGAAATGTCAGGATTATATCCTGGCAAAAGTACTTGTGGATAATGGATCTTCTCTGAACGTCATGCCAAAATCCACGTTGGCAAAATTGCCTTTCGACGGAACATACATGAGGCCTAGCTCTATGGTTGTGCGGGCTTTTGATGGGACACGTAGGGAAGTTGTTGGAGAAATTGAATTGCCTATACAAGTCGGACCCTGTGCTTTCCAAGTACTCTTCCAAGTGATGGATATCGTGCCCGCCTACAGCTGTTTATTAGGGCGACCATGGATCCATTCGGCAGGGGTGGTCCCCTCCATGCTGTATCAAAGACTAAAATTCATCATCAATAACAAGTTGGTGACTGTTTCTGGGGAGGAGGACCTTTTGGTCAGCAAACCCATATCCACTCCGTACATCGAGGCCGCCGAGGAAGCCCTCGAAACATCCTTCCAAGCCTTGGAGATTGCCAATGCAACAAGCGTTGTAAAGATGTCTTTCCCCAACGTACCTCTAATGGTGACGCTGAACATGTTGCGGAAAGGGTACCAACCCGGAAAAGGATTGGGGCAGGATTTAGAAGGCAGAACCCAACCGGTGAGTCTCCCGGAAAATAAAAACAGATATGGCTTGGGATATAGGCCCACTGTGATGGATAAGAAAAGGGTTGAAGAGGAAAAAAAGGGGAGGAGAGTTGCTCGCCTTACTGGTCAAGAGATCAACACTGCGAGAATCCCTATCTGTGATCTCTATCAAAGCTTTAAGAGCGCCGGAGTGATATATCCGGATCAAGTTGTCATGGTTGAGAATGAGCCTGACCTCAATGTGGAGCTGGTATATGCTTGCCATCCAGATCAAGAGCTGAGCAATTGGGAAGTCATGGAGTTCCCTACAATCATTAACGTTCTATCAGAGTAATCACTGTATTTCATAATTTGGTGGTCCCCTTGCTATGCCCAAGGCTCCGGGACCCATTTTGTAATAAGGGCAAAACTTGTTTACTTTATTTTTGAAAATCAATGAACACATTTTTATTCCCCATCACCTCATCTTTGTGCATTCTCTATTTCTTAAACCTTTCACTTGTTTGCTTCTCTTTTCACTTTATAATATAACCCGAATGCAGATCCAAAAATGATTTCCCTGAGAACGACAAAAACCTGGATTTATTTCATGACCCTGTTTATCCAAATGATTGCGTCTACGAGAAAAGTGAGGAAGACTTTGGACCCTCATCTGAATTGACGAGATTGTTGGAACAAGAGGATAAGGAGATCCGCCCACATCAGGAGGAAATTAAAATCATCAACCTTGGAGGTGAAGGAGAAGATAAAATGATCAAGATAGGCACCTGCCTAAGTAAAAACCAGCAAGATGAATTGATTGAATTGCTCCGGGAATTTCGGGATATGTTCGCTTGGTCATATCAAGATATGCCAGGGTTGGATAACAGCATAGTGGAACATAGATTGCCTCTGAAACCAGAGTGTCCACCAGTTAAGCAAAAGTTGCGAAGAATGAAACCGGAAATGCTGCTCAAGATCAAGGAAGAGGTCAAAAAATAATTCGAAGCCGGTTTCTTGGCCGTAGCCAAATATCCACAATGTGTAGCCAACATAGTCCCGGTCCCGAAGAAGGATGGAAAAGTGCGGATGTGTGTGGACTATCGAGATCTAAACAGGGCCAGCCCTAAAGACGATTTTCCTCTTCCACATATTGACATGTTGGTCGATAACACAGCCCAGCACTCCATTTTCTCTTTCATGGATGGTTTCTCCGGGTACAATCAGATTAAAATGGCACCCGAAGACATGGAAAAAACCACGTTCGTCACTTTATGGGGTACTTTCTGTTACAAAGTAATGTCCTTTGGTTTGAAGAACGCAGGGGCGACTTATCAGAGAGCAATGGTCACTTTATTCCACGATATGATGCACAAGGAAATAGAGGTCTATGTGGATGATATCATTACAAAATCCAGAACCGAGGAAGATCATGTCCACGACTTAAGGAAATTGTTTGAGCGGTTGAGAAGGTTTAAGCTTAGATTGAATCCTGCCAAGTGCACGTTTGGCGCAAGGTCAGGCAAACTGTTGGGTTTCATTGTAAGCAAGAAAGGAATTGAAGTGGATCCTGACAAGGTCAGGGCAATCCTAGAAATGCCACCTCCTTGCACAGAAAAAGAAGTCAGGGGTTTCTTGGGAAGATTAAACTACATCGCTCGATTTATCTCACAATTGACATCGACCTGCGAGCCGATCTTCAAGCTACTCCGCAAGAACCAACCAGGGCAATGGAATGAGGACTGCCAAATAGCTTTTGAGAAAATTAAGCAGTACTTGAAAGAACCACCAATATTGGTACCATCAACCCCTGGGAGACCACTGATTTTATACATGACGGTACTGGATGAGTCCATGGGCTGTGTATTGGGTCAGCACGATGAAACGGGAAAGAAAGAACATGCCATATATTACCTAAGCAAAAAGTTCACTGATTGCGAAATGCGATACTCCGCATTAGAACGAACTTGTTGCGCGTTAGCATGGGCTGTGAAGCGTTTAAGGCAATACATGTTAAGTCACACTACCTAGCTAGTCTCTAAGATGGATCCTATCAAGTACATCTTTGAGAAGCCAGCCCTGACCGGAAGGATTGCTCGATGGCAAGTGCTGCTAACTGAGTACGACATAACATATATCACTCAGAAAGCCATAAAAGGGAGCGCTTTGGCTGACTACCTAGCCCATCAACCCGTAAGTGATTACCAACCAATACCATTTGACTTCCCAGACGAGGATATTTTGGCATTGTCCGACGAAGAAGAAGGCGGTAACAAGGACAAATGGATTTTAAGATTCGATGGAGCTTCTAATGCTTTGGGACATGGAATCAGAGCCATTTTGATTTCACCAAAGAAAGAGTTCATCCCTGTCTGCGCCAGGCTATGTTTCGATTGTACCAACAATGTTACCGAATATGAGGCGTGCTCCTTAGGGATCCAAGCAGCATTGGATATGAAAGTAAGAACACTAGAAGTCTACGGAGACTCTGCTTTAGTCGTCCACCAGTTGAAAGGTGAGTGGGAAACCAGAGATAGCAAGCTTCTCCCCTATCACGCCCACATTATGGAAATGATCAGAGATTTCGAAGAGATTTCTTTTTATCATGTTCCTCGGGAAGATAATCAGATGGCTTACGCTTTGGCTACTCTCGCTTCAATGTTCAAAGTAAACAATGACTATGACGTGCCCCTCATCGAGGTAGAAAGGCGTCACGAGCCCGCATACTGCCAAGTAATCGAAGAACAATCGGATGGAAAACCTTGGTATCATGACATTAAGAGGTATATCCAGAGGCAAGAATACCCCGACAATGCCACAGAAAATGACAAAAGAACCCTGCGACGGCTCGCCATGGGGTTTTTCTTAAATGGAGACGTGCTTTACAAAAGAAACTATGATTCTATCCTTCTTCGTTGTGTTGATACCGCTGAAGCAAATAAAATCATGAGGGATATCCACGAGGGATCTTTCGGAACCCACATCAATGGGCACGCCATGTCAAGAAAAATCTTAAGGGCTGGTTATTTTTGGATGACCATGGAAGCAGACTGCTTCGCCTATGCTCGGAGATGTCATAAGTGCCAAATATATGCTGATCATATTCACGCACCCCCGTTATCTCTAAATGTTTTGTCAGCACCATGGCCTTTTTCGATGTGGGGCATGGATGTTATTGGTCCCATTGAACCAAAGGCTTCAAACGGCCATCGTTTCATTTTGGTCGCCATTGATTACTTCACAAAATGGGTGGAAGCAGCTTCATATACTAATGTAACCAAAGGTGTTGTTGTTAAATTCGTCAAGCGTGAGTTGATATGTCGGTACGGCCTACCGAGTCAAATCATCACAGACAATGGTACAAACCTGAACAACAAAATGATGAAGGAGCTTTGTGAGAGCTTTAAGATCTCCCACCATAATTCCTCTCCGTACCGCCCAAAAATGAATGGGGCAGTCGAGGCAGCGAACAAGAATATCAAGAAGATAATACAGAAAATGGTGGTAACCTATAAAGACTGGAACGAAATGCTTCCTTTTGCTCTGCATGGTTATCGTACCTCAGTCCGGACCTCGACTGGGGCAACTCCATTCTCTTTAGTTTATGGCATGGAAGCAGTCCTGCCTTTTAAAGTAGAGATTCCTTCCCTCCGAGTAATCATGGAAGCCGAACTGGTTGAAGCTGAATGGATCCAGACTCGATATGACCAATTAAATCTGATTGATAGTAAGAGACTGACTGCCCTCTGCCATGGTCAGTTATATCAAAGGCGTATGAAGCGAGCGTTTGAAAAGAAAGTACGACCCCGACAATTCCAAGAAGGAGACTTGGTGCTCAAGAAGGTTTTGTCGATGCATAAAGATCACCGGGGCAAATGGACTCCTAGCTATGAAGGGCCTTATGTCGTGAAGAAGGCTTTTTCCGGAGGTGCTCTCATACTCGCCAACATGGATGGGGAAGATCTACCGATGCCTATAAACGCGGACGCAGTGCGAAGATACTATGCGTAAAAAAAAAAAGGGCGCTCGCTAGGTTGAAAACCTGAAAAGGCGACCTAGGCAAAAGTTAGAGCAATTGGTAGGGTTGAAAATCCTAAGAAAGCGGCCCAGACAAATTCACACCCTATAGATTCAACACTGCAACGCCAATTTTTCAAGTCACAGACAAGGGGATGGGTCTAGGGCATCGAAGCCATTGTCGAGTCACGCCCTCGAAAACAAAATCAGAAGATTAACAGGAAATCATGGAAAAGACCAGAATTTTGTCGCTCTCAGGAAATCGATGGAGGATCTAAAAGGCCTTCCCTTCCATCCTTACCATCAATTCCTCACACCTTGTCATATTTTTGCATTATTATTATCACCTGTGCATATCTGTTGTTCATAAATAAAAAGTTTCCTTTCTTCTCACATGTGTTCATGACTAGAATGAATAAACAAGTTTTGCCTAAAAAGAATTTCTTAAAAGATGAGTTTTGTGAAGAACGAAAACACAAAGTTATGGGGAATGAAGTGGACACCGTTGCCAGATCTTACCTCAAGCAAGCTCAACCAGCTCTGCGAAACAACCTCAATGAAGTAAGAAGTAATAATTATTTTGGCCATGAGTTACTTCAACGCCTGTCGCCAAGGGAGTCCGCCTGTAAGTTTTTAATTAGTTTCGCATTTCTCTGTTAAAGGATGGCCAGGAACCATGATCCCCGAGATGTGTAGTTACCCAACTCTCTCCTTAGCAGACCTTCGGCATGTCCGTAGTAAACCCCAAGTCCATTCTCTTTCACCCAAAGAGACATTACCCCGAATCACCAAATCCTTCCCCAGTGGGACTACACTTCCCAGTCAACCCAAAACTGGGGCATCTCCCCAGATTCTTCTTTCGGTCAAGGGACAGTTTCCCCCAAGATTTCATTCGATCATGCCAAAACTAGGGCATCTCCCCAGATTCTTCTTTCATTCAAGGGGCAGTTCCCCAAGATTTTATCCAATCATGTCAAACTGGGGCATCTCCCTGGGTTTATTCTTTTATTCAAGGGGTAGTTCCCCAAGATTTCATCCAATCATGTCAAACTGGGGCATCTCCCCGGGCTTATTCTTTCATTCAAGGGGCAGTTCCCCAAGATTTCATCCAATCATGTCAAACTGGGGCATCTCCCCGGGTTTATTCTTTCATTCAAGGGGCAGTTCCCCAAGATTTCATCCAATCATGTCAAACTGGGGCATCTCCCCGGGCTTATTCTTTCATTCAAGGGGCAGTTCCCCAAGATTTCATCCAATCATGTCAAACTGGGGCATCTCCCTGGGTTTATTCCTTCATTCAAGGGGCAGTTCCCCAAGATTTCATCCAATCATGTCTAACTGGGGCATCTCCCCGGGTTTATTCTCTCAATCAAAGGGTAGTTCCCCAACCACCCACAGTCATGTCAAACTGGGACATCCCCCCAGATTCATTCTCTTGCGTTCAAGGGGCAGTTCCCCAAGAACCCGCAGTCGTGGCAACCGAGGGTCAACCCCAACCTTTACATTTCCTGCCAACAGTGAGTTAATTCGAACGAGACGTCCTGTTAACTCCCCCAACCTCTACATTTCCTGCCAACATTGAGTTAATTCGGACGGGACGTCCTGTTAACTCCCCCAACCTTTACTTTCCTGTCGCCGATCAAATGGCACCTTTACTTTCCTGTTGCCGATCAAATGGCACCTTTACATTCCTGTTGCCGATCAAATGGCACCCTTTATTTTCCTGTCGCCGATCAAATGGCACCTTTACTTTCTTGTTGCCGATCAAATGGCACCTTTACATTCCTGTTGCCGATCAAATGGCACCCCTTTATTTTCCTGTCGCCGATCAAATACAACCTTTACTTTCCTGTCGCCGATCAAATGGCACCTTTACTTTCCTGTCGCCGATCAAATGGCACCACTTTACTTTCCTGTTGCCGATCAAATGGCACCCCTTTATCTTCCTGCCGCCGATCAAATGGCACATTTACTTTCCTATCGCCGATCAAATGGTACCACTTTACTTTCCTGTCGCCGATCAAATGGCACCTTTACTTTCCTATCGCCGATCAAATGGCGCCCCTTTACTTTCCTTCCGCTGATCAAATGGCACCTTTACTTTCCTGTCGCCGATCAAATGGCACCCCTTTACTGCCGCCGATCAAATGGCACCATTTTACTTCCCTGTCATCAAACAAATGGCATCCTTTTACCTTTCAGTCACCAAAGAAGGCATCCTTTTTCTCCCGGTCGCCGAATGAGGCACCCTTCTGCTTCATGTCATTCAAAGGATAATTCCCAGTTAACCGCTTTTTGTTAAAAATTAGAGCACTGCCTCACTTCTTTTTTCCCAGATTTAGGATAAAAAACCAAAAAAAAAAACAAAAAAACAAAAAAAAACAAAAAAAAACAAAAAAAAACAAAAAACAAAAAAAAATAATAAAAGAATAAAAAAATATATATATATACATATATATATATATAGAGAAAGAAGAAGAAGAGAAAAGCGAAATGCTCGTCTTTAAAGGAAAAGGTCACACTGACTCGTGATTGTAGACACTATCAGACGCCATCAAAAAGTCCCACTTGGCCCCTACATCGGTGTTCATATCTTTACTTCCTTTTCACTTCAAAAAAACACAGAAGCTTCGTGTTTCTTTTGTGAAAAGAAGTAAAGAGGGGCATCTGTGAACACCTCTTTTGGTCCGGTCCAAGTGGAATGAATCTTTTTTATACTGAATTCTAAATCTAGAATGGTCAAATTCGAAAAGAATGGCTCTAAAATAATCAGAACCGAGCAAAATAACTCAGAATGAAGCTTTTCCAAGTGAAATACAGCCCTGTTGGAGGCAAATCCGATTGGAATGACTAAAAATGATCACATCTGAACAGGATGACTCAGGTTAAAGCATTTCCGAGTGAAATACAGCCCTGGTGGAGATAAATCCGAGTGGAAAAACTCAAAAATGGTCAAATCCGAGTCAAAATGAAGCATTTCCGAGTGGAATGACTCAAAAATGATGAAATCCAAGTCGAATCACTCAGAATGAGTCGTTTCCGAAGGAAAAACTCCCCTGTTGAAGTTGAATCCGAGTGGCATCACTCAGAATGAGTCATTTCCGAGTGAAATGCTCCTGTTGCATTAAATCCGAATGAAATTACTAAGAATGGGTCAAATTCGAGTGGAATATGCTTTTAATGGATTAAATCCAAGTGAAATTACTCAGAATGGAGAAAATATGAGTGAAACTACTCAGATTTGGGCATGTCCGAGTGGAGTATGACCTATTGGGTGGGAAATCCGAATAATGACTAAAAAATGGATCAATCCGAGTGGAGTATGACCTGTTGAGTTTAAATCTGAGTGAAATGACTCAGATTAGATGTAAATCCGAGTGGATAATTCCCTCTCAGATGCATTCCAAGAGAAAATGCCAGTTTACAAGCCCTGATCGCAAAGAATGTCAATTCCGAGTGAAAAATGACCCTGTTAGAGGAGAATCCGAGCGGAAGATCCCCTACTGCAACCAATCTGAGTGGAAAAAGGGACTGACTTTGGATGGATGCTGCCCAAAGCTATTTTCCGAGTGAAAGGATTGCTGATTGAAGTAAATCCGAGTGAGTATCACTCGGTTGGAAGGAAATCCGAATTAAAATAGCCAAAACTCCAATTTCTGAGTGGAAAATAGGCAAAATCCGAGTGAAAACGACCAAGTTCCATTCAGATTAAGAGCTCACAAGGTCAGTTCCGAGTTGATCCTTCAAGCAGTGAAGTTCTACATCACTTTTGAAGGAATTCCGAGTGTTTCCTCTTCAATCAGAACCAAGAGTCCCTCTTCAGTCAGTCGGAACCGAGTGACACTCCAAACCAGTTGACCCTCTTCAAACCTTTCCCGAGCCCTTTTGGCCAATCAATTCCGAGCCCCCATTTCCACCATACTTCAAACCTTCACCGAGTCACTTTTTACCCGTTCCCGAGTTATCTTTCTCTCATCTCCGAGTCATCCTTTAGCCAATTCCGTCATACTTCACATATTTCAGTCGGTTCCGAGTCATTGGTCACTCGGATTGTGGAGAGGAGATGAAGTCCGAGTCAGTACCGAGTGCTTTTCAGGTCTTTCGCCCAAGCGATTCTAGTTACGCTCAAGCGAGAATGGGAATCCGAGTCAGTTTTCACTCGGTTCTGACTCAATTTCTTTAATTGCCCACTCAATCCAATTGCACAACACCAACATGATTTCATTCGGTCTTTAGCATAAAAAGGGCCTTTTTTCCACTCGGATTTAGGAGGCAAAGTGAAGACCGACCCCTTTTCCCACTCAGAATTGAAATGCAATATGGATGAATGTTGACTGAGAGGGTGATCCGAGTCATTTACACTCGGATTTCCAACATTCTCACTCGGATTTCTCCATTTTCACTCAGATTTCCATAATTCTCACTCGGTTTTCTGCCATTCTCACTCGGATTCCCACCAGGTCCCCCTGTTAGACCGTGCTGACTTGGATTCCACCACCCAAGTGGATCCAGGAATCCTGGGGGTGGCAGACATGTGGCAAACAGGGGTGGAAGTGTGGGGAATTAAAAATTCCCACCCAGCCGTTGTCCCCCACTTCACTCTGAGTGGAAACCTGAGCTGGCATTCCACTCGGAAGTGGAAGCCTGAGCTGGCCTTCCACTCAAACCAGCCTATAAATAGGCAAGGGGCTGAAGCTTTTAGGCTTACACACACACACCATATACGCATCCAGCACCCTCACTATTCCCTTCTCCTCCTTCCTCTATCCAGTACCCTCACCATTCCCTTCTCCTCCTTCCTCTATCCAACACCCTCACCATTCCTTTCTCCTCCTTCCTCTCTCTATCAGCCAACTCCGTCCTCTCCCCTCTAACCAACACCGCCAGGTATTCCTCTCCATCACCCCACTCTGTCCCTTCCACTCAACTCCAACACCGTCCCTCTTCTCACTGTCTCACTCGGTAATCACTTCTCACTCGGTATCTCACTTCTCACACGGTAAGCTACTGCTCTCACTCGGTTTCTGCTATTTCCACTCGGTTTTACCATTTTTTACTCGGTTTTCCTCAATTTCACTCGGTATTTTCCCATTCCACTCGGTATTTTCCCATTCCACTCGGTTTTTGCCATTTTTACTCGGTTTTCCTCAATCTCACTCGGTTTTCTGTTTTTCTCACTCGGTATTTCATTTTTTACTCGATTTCTTCCATTTCCACTCAGTTTTTCCCATTTTCACTCGTTTTTTCCCTCTTTCTCACACGGTTTTCTCTTCTTCCCCTTAGTTTTTGCTCATTTTTCCTCTGTTTTCCGAACTTACTGTGGGAAATAAATGCTTCCTATGTTTTCTTTCAAATCTAAATAAAAATAAAAGAAAAGAAACAAATCATTTTTAAACAGTGTCGTACGGGAGCACTCCCGTCTACATAACCTCTTTAGGATTCGTACACGTGCGAAGAACTTCGCCTTGTACGAGTTCCCCACCTCAGTGACATCCATCATCATCTCCCAAGTCTTTTCCTAAAAGAAAAACACTCAGAACTACGTAACCCTGATTTCTTGATAATTCAAGAATACGTAGGAGCAGGACCTGAATTCCTGTCGGGCCCATCTTTCTTATTCCTTTTTGCTAATTTATTTCCTTACTTTCATGTTTCTTTCATAAATGTTCTTTTTTGGTCACTTCTGTGAAAATCAATTTAGACGTGACGTCTTGTTGATTTCCCCCTAGTTTTTGCTCAAGCCTCACCATAATTCATAGGGAAAGGATACTTAGGACGAGACGTCCCGCTTATCTCTTTCCTATTCTGGTTTTTTTTATTCAAGGATGTATAATTTAGGCGTGACGCCTTATTAGCACTCTCTTCCCTTCTCTGTCTCATATCGAAGTTGAGTTTAATTCGGATGAAACGTCCCATTAACCTCGCTTCGACATTCTATGTTTGTACAGTTCTCTCACTCCATTCTGTCGTTTTTAAAATAAAAAAGATACAATAATAAAAGGGAAGAAATAAACCATTTTTTTGTAAGGTTATTTATGTTGCGCATTTTCAATCTTGGTACTGTTTTTGGACAGGCGATGTAGGGTGCTAATACCTTCCCTACTCGTAACCGACTCCCGAACTTGAATCTTAATTTTTAACCAGTGCTTTATTGAACTTAGTTTTTTCCAATGTTTTTCCTATGGATAAAAATGTTGGTGGCGACTCCCTGTTTCATTCCACACTTTCTTTCTCTCTTTCTCGCTGCGCCGTCGCGATTTAGGTTGCGACAACATGGAACATCTAAAACTCACTCTAAACATTCATACTCGGAATTCTTCATTATAAACCCAATTGGATTCATCCCATGGTTCATACACCTTGTAAAGGTATCATACGGCCTAATTGAGCATTCCTATTTACAAAATTTTAATTCCAACATATTATCCGTATTAAATTCAAGCTCATCTCCATATATATATATTCATACTTTGCCACCATGGTTCCATATATTCCCACACATCATCATCAATAACCATCAACTTGCCATTCTCATTAATTATTCATTTTTGTAAAATTCGGGATGTTACAATTCTCCCCACCTAAAAAGAATTTCGTCCTCGAAATTCAACATTAAATTCATGACATAAGGCCATACCTCCGGCCACACGTCAGCAAGGTTTAACAACACTGTGGAATAACATTGGACTTCTCAAAGTCCATCAAGACATGTTCATCTTACACTATCATTCTTAACAAAATTCCTACATCAAACACGTCATATATTATCAATTACAATTCATCTAACAGAGCTCGCATGTTCATACTCAGTATGACCAGATAGGCTCAGTATATTCACCATAAGCAGCTACAATCCCTACACTTGCCCGGCCTATGTGTTGCTGCATCCGACGTACAGGAAGGCGTCCCAATCCTGTAATGGTTACCACAAACACATAAGGTCGGCACATAAGTGCATGCTGCCACAATGCCTATGGCATGTAAGACCATATCGGGACTAGTACTTCGTATTCCCATTGCTCATATTGGACACACCTATTCAAACAATACCAGACCATATATGACTCGGTGATAATCCTCACCAGTCCACAACTTACATATTCACACTTCAATGTCATTCTACAATTAATTTGGTATAACCATGCCATATCACTCATCAAATATTACATAACATCACAACAAATCAGTGTATTAACCATAAATTTTCATTCATCATAAGGTAAATACCCATCCTTGGGTTTCATTCATCCAAATCCATGTTCAAATAGCCTAAATTGCTTGTCTCGCTTACACATTTGTTGGCTATAAATTAATTCGAACCTTAAAAGATTCACCAAACTCTCATCGAGTAGGCTACCTAATCATACAATAAGCCTTCACATTAGGGATTCTCCTCATAAATCATAACTAAAGTCCATAAATTAAACATATAATCCACATCATATCGCATCACCATGCGGTTTCTATCATCAATATAGCACCCTATAATTAAAATAAGGGGGGTTATGACATGATCAAATCTCCATTCACCATTTTACAATCACACATGTCATCCATAAATTATATCATTCTCCAAAATTATTCCAATGTTCATAATCTTTAAGACACACAATTTAGCCCAAGGTCATTTCGAAAAATCACCTACCTTAATCATTTCCAACTATACCCCAAATTCAACATCATTATTCATCTATCATCAAGGGTTACCTAGCACCCATTGTGAAGTTCTCACACACCACAAAACATCATTAGATATGGCTCACAAAACAACATAGAGCCTAGACCGCCATAGGGTCTATTAAATTAATTCCCTACAACAATTGATCATGCAAGATCATACCAAGTCATCTAGGTCATCACACCTAGTTGGGTTATAATCAATTTAATTTATTCACTCGGTTTTCACACACCAAAATTGAGACACAACCCAATTTAACACATATTCGATTTCATATTTAATCACTTTTCACATATTCAAATTCCCAATCTAGGGAAATACAATGGATCACTTATATCATAGAACACGTAGGGTTCTTGTGCCAAGGGATATAAAATCCATCCTTCACAAATGGCACACCCAAACATTTATACTCGAACATATTCATACTAGGGAATTATTCGATATCATTCATTCATTCAACTCATCATGTGAGTTTCATTTCATTCAACAAACATTCCTTGGCTAAGCGCCACAGGCATAATGCATATAAAAGACCTGATCAACAATTCAATTTCTAGGTGCATATACACATCAAGGTCTCAACATATATAGTCTACTACCATATCCATTTCTTCTCAATATCTCCTATCCGTAGTCAACATACGGCATAGGTCCATCATTAAATCAATACATATATATATCATATCCATGATCAACACATGGCACCAAATCATCATCATATCAATTCATATTTCATATCTCATATTCACTTCTCAATATTTCATTTCCATGATTAACATTCAATCATGGATTCATCATCAAATCAATTTGCATTATATATATATATATATATCAACATCAATACACAAATACAATATATTCATCATTTGAAGGTAATAGGGTAAGGAACTTGGCCAGTCTTACACAACGCATACATCCATCATATATTGAGGAAATTCATTTATTCATATTCAATCTCATAATTCATTCATAATTATCAATGAGCAACTAGGCTCTACCAGTTCATCATACAACCTTAGGAATAAAAGACATACTCCCAATATTCATCAATCAGATGTTCTGAATTTATAATCCCATAAGGAGTCCTCAATGAGCATCAATCACAGCTCAACTTTAACAATTCATAATAATTCCTCAATAATCAAATATGCCCTATAATCAATTCACAATTCCTAGACACTTAGTACATCATCGGTCCATGTAGGGCAATAAATCATAATATCATCCTCAAGCTAGTTATCATCCTTAAATCTATATAAACAACCATATGTCATTAATGAGCATCTCACTCCAAAGATCATCATAAAAGTCTCACCATTGCGAAATCACACTCCAGCCATCCATAATATCAAAGCCTCACAGAGCAGCCTTGGTCTGGTAGTAACCAATAATTCCTATTCAGAGCAATATATGCTCTGATACCAGATTATAACACCCCTGATTTTCTGTACTCGAATCCCGATGTGATCAACATAATTAATAAAAATTGCGAATAAATTTTTCGCGTTTGAAAATATTTCTAAGACATCACCATGACCACATCATGACCCAAATTACAGAAAAACCAGAGAGTGAGATTATAAAACCTGAAGCTGGATCGATAAATAAATTGCCCATAACGGTATACAAAAATAATAATAATAATAATAATAATAATAGAGTATACAGCGGAAGAATGTGTATACCGGGCACACGCCTAGTCCCATATATGACGATATGAGAAAAGGCTAGGCTAACATGCAAAGGTATATTATAATCCTATTAGACATTCACCATTATTTCTACAATTTATTTCGTAAGCATGCAAAACCTAGGATATAATCATATATACCTATATATACACAAATACATTTATATATATTCGGGAATCTTCTTCCGACTATCTCAATCATCAATGAACATCATTCAATTTCAATCCCTCTAATACACATCAAATCATCTCTTATATCCTACATATATATATATTCATCATCCATCAATTCAAAGGATTGTCTTATACATACTCAAAATCTCTAAATCATCTATATCATCATATACTATTTAATTAATACACAAGAATCCATAAATGATGCCGGCCAAGGCACTTCCTCTACCACTATATACCTTTATCAAATCTTGATCTTTAAATCCAAACTCATCCCATGGCAATCTGCATCACAATGCTAAAAAAGAGACCACATGGGAGAGTGAGTTATACATTCAAAATGACGAATAATATATATATATTGTGATCATGTGTATATGCATACAACGTCATGTGTGCTCTGCTATCAAAATATTAAATTATCATTCATTCATTACCTTATTATCACAATAGGCATACAAGCCTCATGAATCGTAATTCATATCATAAATAAGCACAAGCACATACATAATCATATACACAATCACTAGCCACTTATTAACAAGGGCATTCATATTCATTATCATCATTAATCGTAAACAGTCACGCCCTTCATCACATTGGGCCGTAAATACAGATCGTCATATTCACATCATTTCGTTTATTCATATATTCTCTTACTTTTATGTGGTCTTCCATTATCTTAACTTCTCATCTCATCAACACCAATACCATCATCTCGATCATCATTAATCATCATTATATTCTGGCATATCTCCATGCTATATGCAAATTCTCTTATGACTAATGCATATGCACAATGGAATAATCAACAACAAATGCGGATCTGACTATGGGAATAAACACCAAATTATGGGTTCAAGCATGATCACATACCATGCCCCTACTGCAGTAGTAAAATGTGTACACATATATCATAATGCATGCATATTCACCATATTTTTACTGGTACCAAACCGCATCGCCCATCATGCAACACCTGGCCATTTTCACCATGATCGCGGTATACAACATATTCAACATATGGTGTTGCGGGCCGGCCAAATGTCAAATCATGGCGGCTGTGATCATAAAGACCATCGGGGTCACCTGCTCATCAAGAGCCACCCCCCACAAGGGTCAGCCACATGCAACTCCCCGAAGCACTACATGGGCGGCTTTGTGACTTTACACTAAGTCGTAGGGGAAAACACAACTTGCTCGTGCACTGAGCCACCCTCCCACTGGGTCGGCCGAGGGAACTCCCCCAATGTTCCACAACAGCGGCTATGATATGCCATGGATGCAATGCAATGCAAATGCATTCTCACTCTGTGCATCCTAAATGCCACTCACCAATCGTCACCATAATCACCAACACTACCATACACCTTAGTGGATTTCATCATTGTTGGTTCATAATTATTATTTTCAAGTTTTAATATGGCATTTTCATCTCAACATACAGACAGAGGTGTCACTCGCTCAAGCGAAACCCACTTCGCTTGAGCGAGACAGCCCCATTCGCGTGAACCTTTCCTTTCGCACAATCGAAACAACTCCAATAACAATTTTCCACACTCACTCGCTTGAGCGAGGTATTAATTTGCTTAAGCGAATCCGACAGGAATTCTTCCCAGCACTCGGGTTTCTGTTGATAGAATAACCCCCAAAACTGACCCAACATTCATTTGGTTTTCACTCGACAAATTGCTTTAAAACCGACTCATCACACTCGGTTACTCACTCGGTGAAATCATTCAAAACCGACTCCCAACACTCGGATTTTCACTCGGCAGAATCATTAAGGTCGTCCAGTTTCTCACTTGGCTAATCACTCAGCAATCTATTTCAGATTCGAGTCATCACTCAATAAGTATTTCACTCGGTAATTTGTTTCCAGAACCGAGTCGCCTCAATCAGTTATTCCCTCGGTAAGTTCATTCTAAATCCGAGTACTTACTCACACGGGCTCCACTCGGTATCCCTTCACTCAAAATCAGGGGTTCTATTCACTCGGTAAAAATGGCTATTCCACCCGAAATCCATAAACTCTCCTCACTTAGAATATACAATCATATACTTAGAATATTTCCTATCTGAACCATCATAACAACCCTTCCCTCAGAAGAGGTTCGCTCAGATTTCCACCATCAAATTCCATTCAAAATTACCCTGACCTCATCACCCGGATAAATCCACTAAGCTATCTCACTCGGATTTATCCAATATTTGGTCACTCGGAATTGAACATCAGAATGTACTCCACTCGGAACAGGTTACACTAGGCTCAGAAATTCCCCATTCGGGACTCCACTGCCTAGATCATCACATTCACGAGCCTTTCACTCGGTTTAGGCCCACTTCCTCACTCGGAAGGTCATGTCTCGGACTTGAGTCACCCAGGGTTCACTCAAGAGTTTTACCACTTGGGCAGGATTCACTTATACACTCGTCCACTCACCATTCTAATGGTCTCGCCTGAGCAAAAGCCATTCCCTAAATTCTTCGCTCGGGCGGGTTTCGTCCAGTACCCAAATCCTTGATCCTCCCAGCATCTTCGCTTGAGTGAATTGGCCATTCACTTAAGCGAAATCGGGCCAGTAGCTAATTCCATCAACCTTGCTCGGTGAAGCCCCTTGTGGCTTGGGTGAAGCTACCCCAGGGGCCAATATACTGAAACAGGGGACTCTCGCTTAGGCGAGGTCCCATCTCTCTTGAGCGAGACAATCGGATTTCACCCAAAATTGGCAATCCTCTCAACCTGACGCAGGAAATTCTCCTTTTTAAGTCAAATTAATCACAACCAAGACTTCATACGCTACACATGGAACATCTAAAACTCACTCTAAACATTCATACTCGGAATTCTTCATTATAAACCCAATTGGATTCATCCCATGGTTCATACACCTTATAAAGGTATCATACGGCCTAATTGAGCATTCCTATTTACAAAATTTTAATTCCAACATATTATCCATATTAAATTCAAGCTCATCTCCATATATATATATTCATACTTTGCCACCATGGTTCCATATATTCCCATACATCATCATCAATAACCATCAACTTGCCATTCTCATTAATTATTCATTTTTGTAAAATTTGGGATGTTACATGGTGCTGGGTCGTCCAACTTCTTCTTCCCTTCTTTTATTTCTTTCTTTTTTTCTTTTTCAACTTCCTCCTTCATATGTACATCTTCAATTTTTTTATTTTTCTTTTCACTAACTTCCTTCTTTGTTTCTTTTTCAAAATTTTCTTCCACTTTTTCTTCCACCTTGTCATCCTCTTTTTGTTGTCCAATGACCTTCCCACTTCTTGTTGTGATTGCTTTGCATTGCTCTTTAGGATTTGGGTGTGTATTGGCTCCAAATTGAGAGTTATGATGCTCTGTGATTTGACGAGCCAGTTGCCCCACTTGAGTCTCCAGGTTTCTTATTGAAGCATCAGTGTTTTTCTGATTGGTGATTGAGACCTGCATGAATTTTTCTAGAGCGTCCTCTAGTTTTGATGTCCTTTCTGTCAAGGAAGGGCCTTGCTGATAAGGTTGTTGTCTGTTGGACATGCCTGCTTCTTGCTTCCATCCACCATTTTGATTATTTCTCCATCCCCGTGAAAAATTGTTAGAGTAAGCATTGTTATTGAAGTTACCCTACTTACCTTGGTTATTCATATATAGGATGGATTGGTGGCCTTGCTCTCCTTGGCAATATCCATTCTGATGTTCTCCTTCACAAAAATCACATCTCATTTGTGCTTGTTGGTTTCCCGTAGAGGATTGTACAGCATGTAGTTGTTGAGGGAGTTTTGCCATTTGCTGTGTCAGAGCTTCAATTTGTTGTGTCAAAATTTTGTTTTGAGCCAAAATGGCATCTGTTGTATTGAGTTCCAACATTCCCTTCTTTTGGACTTGTGTTCTGTCATGTTGAGCTTGGTAATCTGTGGATGATAATGCTTCAATAATCCTTGTAGCTTGCTCTGCATCTACTGTCATCATGGTTCCTCCAGCTGCTGCATCCAGTATCATTTTGGTATCTGCTTTAAGTCCACTGTAGAAGATATTCAATTGAGCAATATCTTTTAAGCCATGGTTTGGGCATCTTCTTAGGAGAGATTTGAAACGTTCCCATGCCTCGTAAAAGGGTTCATCATGGCTTTGTTTAAATGTTGTTATATCTGACTTAGCCTTGATAAATCTAGATGGTGGGAAAAATCTGTGTAGGAATTTCTCCTCCACTGTGTCCCAACTGTTCAGGCTTTGATTTGGGTGCGACTGGAGCCATTCTTTAGCTTTTCCTGCAAGAGAAAAAGGAAACAATCTTAGATATGCTGCTTCAATTACTTCCTGTTCAAAGCCCATTGTTCCTACTAATTCATAGAATGTGGCCAAGTGAGTGTATGGATCTTCACTGGACATTCCATGGAATTGATGGGAACTAATTAAACTAAGGAAGGTAGGTTTCATTTCTATAGCCCTGATTGTATTTGGTATAGCAATGCTTGAGTAGTGTCTAGGTCCTTGTTGCAGGGTGTAATCTCCAAGTGTTCTCCTCGGTGGATTTTGATTGTTGCTGTTGATATCCATTGTATGAGAGGATGTTTGTCCTGCTTGGAAATTCTGTTTGGCTTTCTTGATTTTCTTGAGGAACCTGTCTATCTCTGGATCAAATGCAAGTTGTTCTTTTGTACCCTGTCCTCTCAAGATCATAAATCAAGTACTCAAAATAACAAAGTTACTAAAAAAATAAAAACAAATTGAAAACAAATTTATTTACACTGTCTTGTCTATTCAATGCTAAAATATTCAAACTTAAATCACCTCCCCGGCTGCGGCACCAAAACTTGATGATGTATTTTTCATATATTGGAATGAATGAAGAGTTCAATGAAAGAGAGTCAAGTTTGTATAATATGAACTCAATGTAATGCTTGTGCCAAGTTTAAACACAGAAGTTGTAATACAGTATAGATGTCGTTCCATTGGGGAGGTGTTAGAATGAAGATCTTAGTTTTGAATTGATAAAGCAGAAGGTTTTTAGTTTGTTTTGTTGTGAATGATGTTGAATGAAAAAGTGAATAACTAACAGAGAATAAAATTTGCAAAGGATAACAGTGAATAATTTTGAGAAAGAATCAGTTTAGTAAAATAGGGATTGGCTTCATCACATCTTCACCTTTTGTAAGCTGCATAAGTTTTTATATAAGTAAATCGAAAAGATAATCTTTACGTCATAATCACAGTCATTTGTATCGATCCCTCGACTACAAAATTCATAAGAATGATTTCAAACCGCTGATCCCTCAGTCACTTTGAAATCATCCCAGCATTATCGATCGATTGTTTTGATGTTTATTGCGTTAGACGCCATCCCTGGCTATCTACTTACAATAAGTATTTCTTTCATATCTGCTTTCAAAAGTCACTTCCCAACATACTTGAGAAAACTTAAAACAAGAAAATAGTGATCAAGTACTTTCAGGCATTAAACACAGAAGGAAATACAGAAACTTATCAAATCTCATTACTAAATAAAAACTTGCAACAACATTACTTCAGTGTTGAATGGATTACAGCTAATCCCATAAGGGGGTTTAGTTACTCATGCTTTGCATTTTCACCTTTAAAATATGAATACAGAAAATAATGGAAAAGGTTGGATTGAGAGGGAAATACAGGGGATGAATCTGATACTTGATGTCCTGTTTTCTGCTTGATTTATAGGGGTCATGGTTCAACTTCCCTTGCCACTTGCATAGACCCCATGAAGGAATATTCGGAGACATGCAGAAACACAAGAAAATGGTTGAGTTGGCATCGCACCATTGGTGAATATTTAATTAAAATTCCCATACTGCATGAGTCACGCTTGAGCTCAAAGATCACACTCAAGCGTGAAGGGTACTGATGTCCACTTAGTTGTCTCACGCTCAAGCTGCCTTAACCACGCTTAAGCATGGTTCTCGTGTTTAGCATGCATGTTCTACACTTGATCCACGCTTACTTCACGCTCAGGCGTGCTTGGACCCACGCTCGAGCGTCCCTTTCTCATGCTCAAGCGTGAAGGAGGCTGATGCTGAATTAAGTCACGCTCAATCCTACGCTTAAATCACGTCCAAGCGAGGAAGGTCTAATGCTCACTGTTTGCTTCTCGCTTAAGCTGAAAATGGCCACGCTTAAGCGTGTGCTTGTTGTGCAGAATGTTCAAGCCACGCTCAGCCTTGCTCAGCCTCGCTCAAGCGCGTTCGGGTTCATGCTTGAGCATCCCCTTCTCACGCTCAAGCTTGGGGGTCTGATGCTACTTGCTTTCTTTCAATCCATGCCCAGGGTCACGCTTAAGCGAGCTCGGCCTTGTGCTTAAGCATGACATGCTGTTGTTGTGTTCTTTAATTTTGCTTAAGCGCAAGGGTAGCGTAGGCTTCTGTTTCTTCCACGCTCAAGCGTCCTTGCTTGATGCTCTGGTGCTTCTTGGTTTCTTCAAGGCTTTTGACAACTTTTTCACTGATTTTGACAATTCAAGCTTCTTTACACAATACATTATTTATAATAAAAATCAAGCTTAATTATTTATCAATTTAGTTAAGTTATTCAGAAAATGAGTCCAATTGAGTCATGAATTTAACCATAAATTAAGTACTTATCAACAGCCTTCTTTGCTTCACCAGAGGATTCTCCCTTCCTAGGTCTGACCTCTCCTATAGCTTTGTCAAGTTTTGGTTCTGGGGGAGCATATACTCTTCCACTCTGGGTGACGCCCCCAATTCCAGCAATATTTATGATAGGGGATGATGGCGTAGGCTCAACTGCCTCAGAACCAGTATCAACCACATTAGTGCCATAGTTCCACGGCACAGCTCGTGAATCCTTGTAAGGGAACGGGGTTGGCGTGTTCACCGTAATGACCGTTTTAGCAGGAGTCGGAGCCACTGATGCATTTTTGTTGTAAAATATGACTAGAGGCTTTGGGGCCCGAACTCGGCTTTGCTCTTGTATCATATTTATTCTGCCTTCACGATGCCGGCAAACTTCTATGACATGACTGTGCATAAGTCCCTGAAGGGTTTTTTGGAAGTCCCTTCGCTTTGCGGACTGGAGGTCATTGCACTCTTCATCCTATGATTCTTCTATCAATCTCATCTTAAGCATATGGGAGTGAATCGTTTCCAACGGTATTTGGATGTCCTCAACCTTGGAAATACATTCCTCATCCCTTTCCACAGCGCTAACACCTGGTCTCCCGTGGTTAGGCAGAGGATTGGTGGTCACATTTGGGCTTCCCTCTTACCTTAAACTTCAGTGCCAGGCAATTCTCAGTGGAATGCCCTGGTGCACCGGCGTGGTAATCGCATCGTGCATTTGGGTCATACCCTCTGGGATAAGGTGGTTGAAGCGGTTTTAGAGGGCAAGGTGCCACCAATGTGTTTTCAATAAGATAGGGGAAAAGCTCTGTGTAGGTCATGGGAATTGGATCAAATTGCACTTGAGTGCGGTCATTATTCTATCTCCTCAGGTTTGGATTCGGTGGGTTCATTTGTGGTGGTTGGTATGGTGCTTGCGGTGGTGCAGGTGGTCGCATAACAGGTGGTCGGAAATGTGGTGGCTTCGAATTTGGAATTGCAGCCACATATGGGTGTGGTGCATTATGATAAGTTGAAGGAAAGGTGACAGGGGTAGGTTATCTGGGCTGGTTCCTTCTTTGATTGTGAGAGACCAGGTTAGTCTCTCCCTCTCTTCTCTTACCTTCTCCAAGTGAAGGTTTTCTTGCTGCACCAACCCCAGGTGAGCCTCGAGTAATCTTCCCAGTCCTCAGGCCATTCTTTATTCTTTCTTCGATAGTGACGATGTCATAGAAATGGGAGGAAATGCTTCCAATCATCTTATCGTAGAAAGGTGACTAGAGTGTATCAATAAATGTGGAAATTACCTCCTTCTCTGATAGAGGTGGGTCAACCTGTGCTGCTACCTCGCGCCACCGTTGGGCGTACTCTTTAAACGTCTCGTTATCTTTATTGGTCATGTTTTGTAACTATACTCTATCTGGCGTCATATCCAGATTATACTTGTACTGTTGCATGAAAGCATCTGCTAGATCTTCTCAACAGCGTATACGAGATCGTTCAAGATGATTGTACCAAGTCAGAGGTGCTCCAGCTAGACTATCCTGGAAATAATGAATGAGCAGAGGGTCATTAGAAGCCTGAGAAGCCATCTTCTGGCAGTACATGGTAAGATGGTTCTTCGGACAGGTTAGCCCCTGATACTTATCAAATTCAGGCATTTTGAATTTGGGGGGAATAACAACATCAGAATCAGACAGAGTTATGTAGCACTGCCCATTCCAAACCGGTTCGTTCTTTCCATTTCTCTTAACCGCCTTTCCAGGAACTCTAACCTTCCCTCCTGGGTAGCAGCAGCAGCACTTGGACCTGCAGCAACATGATGACTAGTACCCCTAATTGGTTGGTTGACATGTGTCGGGTTTGCATTAGGCATCAAGACATGGGGTCTGGTTGTTGCTTGGGTAGCTTGTGGTTGCGCGGCTTGTGTGTGGATCGGAATCGTTTGAGGATCCCGCACGGGTAGAGCATTTGGTTGAGCCGTATGAAGGATTGTTTCCTGATAATCAGGCTCTTCTTGAAGTGGTGGGAAATAGCCAGGTGGCAATCCATATGGGGGAAAGGGTACGATATTACCTTCCTCATCTATGTAGATAGGTTGCTGGGTGTCTGCAGGGTTTGATTTCCTAACGTGAATAGTTAGGGGAGGCGCAACAGGGTTTGAGCTTGGCGCTCCAGTAGGACCCTGTGTGTGTTGGGGAGTGGATGGTCGTTGTCTGGTGTTTTCAGCACCCGTTGAAGAATCCCCTTCTGTGACTCTCCTTTCAAGAAGCTTGGCCATTTCAGCCATCTGCTCTTTTAGCTGATTGACTTCAGCTCTCAAGTTCTCATTTTCTTGTTCCATTTTAGCCATGAGTCTTGTATTAAGCCTAGTCGCGTAAGGATGTCTACCCGTTATATCTGGGAAGTCAACAAGAAATTGGTAAAAAGAAAGCATTAAATAAAAGCAGTAAAAGAAAAACAAATGGTATGTGAAGCGATCGCGGAACTCGGCCAGTATCCTCCGACCTTTTTTAGAACTTTGTTCAAAAGTGATAAGTGGAAATTAACATGAGATAATTGTGGAAATAAGAGAATCCCTCTTTTTGAATTCTAATAATACATTACTGCTGCTAGTCTATTCTTTATGTAGAAAAAGTAAATCAGCCATTCTTAGCTCGGGCAATCATGACCCTCATTTTACAAATCCTTTATCTACAATAATCAAGGAAAGTCACAATTTCTCTTGGGGTGTTAAAAGGATTAACCATTCCCTCAGCTTGCTTGAGTAGGAGCAGGAGGTCTTCCAGAACTCCATTAGCCAAATATGCCAAGTGGGCGAAGCGATTCATCCATGAATGAATATCCTCATTTTGCTGTGTTAGTTCATCTTTCAGAACACGGATAGCTTCACCACATTCTTGTTCAACATCCATCGCACGCCATCGTTCGCCATTTATCTCATGCTGGCAAGCTTCTACCACCTCATCAGGCTGATGCTCTAATCGGCTAACTTACAATTGCAGAAGCTCTTTTTGCACCAAGGCATTTTGCTCGCGCTCTTTGGCTTTTGCCAACATGTCCCTTAAGAGCTGCTTATCAGTCAACATGGTATCCCTTTGCTTGTTCTTCGCTTTCAATTGAGTATTAGCCGTTTGGAGGCATTGACTTTGTTTCCTCAGGTAATCCCTTTCGATTTTTCTCTTTTTTCCAATCTCCATGATGGTTTGCTTGCTTTCTAAATTCTCCCTTTTCTGAAGGGCACATTCTTGTTGAGATATCAGCAAGTCTTTTTCTAGCTCCTTGTTTTTGGCGGTTAGCTCGTTTATCTTGGCTCTCATTGCCTCCTCTTCAAGGGTAAGAGGGGTAATATGTGTGCTTGTTGGGAGATAGGAGGGATTCTTGAAAGGTAGCTTGACAATGGAAACTCTGTTTAGGACCCATTGGTAGTACTCTTCCTTCACAGCGTGGCTTCAAGTTCCCATTTCTTTCCCTTATCTGTTGACTTTCTTCCATGCATTTGCTACATCCGAATGACAGAGGTACAATCTCCTTCTAAGTAGTAAATAATAAAAGAAGTAAGAGATTCTTCATCGGGTGACCCAAGTAAGGGATAGGCTAGCTGACGTTTGGCTATAACAGGGTTGTAATTAATGCATCCCTGAGTACCCATGAGAGGAACATTTGGGTAGTTTCCACAATAGTGAATTATGGTGTCAACCTTTAGCCATTGCGGATACCACCTTACTTTATCAGCCGTGAGCCCTACCAGGTGATTGGCCCATTCACGCCCATTCTTTACTACTAATTAACATAACTTCAGATCTGAGACAGGACATTCAACTTTGCTAACTTGGTGGAAGACAAGCGACGTAAGCCACACATATAAAGCAGGTAAACAGCAAATGATTCTCTTTCCACCTTATGTATAGCAGAAGTCCATGGTGCTGTACGTATTTGCCAAGATAGCAGTGACAGGACTTTCAGACTTGAACTTACGGGCAAGGAAAACGTCTATAGCATCATAGTCGACGTAATTATCAATATTAGGGAACAAGATAACACCATAAATGGTGAGAGCCAAGGTATCCATGAAAGTTTCCCAATCTCCTTTCTCAGCCAACAGGTCATGTTCTTTTCAAAATGTTCCCGATCAAACCCCAGGATCTGATTTCTATTCAGTTGCGCACTCCTTAACACTTCCGGGTGAATTTTTAGGACATTAGCGATGGTAGCAATATTCGCTTGACGTCCAAGATGGCGATAAGGCATTTGTCCTTCTAATGGCATTCCCAGAATTTGTTCAAACTCCTCAACAGACGGAGCCAATTGAAAGTCTCGGAAGGTGAAACAATGGAGAAGTGGGTCATAGAACTGAATCAAAGCAGTAATTGCCTCGACTTGTACCTCCACTTCTAGTAACTTTAGGATCCTCCCATATTTCCTTGAGAAAACCATTTTCTGATTCATTTCCAATTTCTTCCCTAAGGCTTGCAAACTGGTTGTATCGAGTTTCCTAGCCTCAACATGCAGTAATTTTTTCAACTCGGGTACATTTTTACCACAACTACCTGATCTCATGTTAATTTCCATATTTCACTCAGAGGTACTGGCTAAGCTCTTGATAGCTTCCTGTAAGAACATATAAAAAAGAAAAATTAGTCATTGGGAACTGACATGCTTTGCAAATTGATACTCCCCTAGTATCTTTCTTGAAAACAATTTTGTATTAGGGAAGTTACGATTTGACAAAACTTGCAACAAATCAATGATCACATGTGTTATGGATTTTCTGATCATTCTTAAAAATGATTTTTTTTATATATTTTTATGATTCAGAAAATTCGTAACTCAAGATCCTGAGACTTATGCAAATATAAAAGGAAAGGACCACTTGCCCATTAAAGGATCACTAGTTAAAAGTAAGTCATTTTTTTTGAAAAAGTAATCCACTAAACAGGCAATTGGTCCTTTAATTTGGATCAGAAGGGAAAGTGAGAATGAGAAAAGGTATAAGTAAAGTTTGCCCCTTTTGTGCCTTAAGGTGGATTTTTCTGAAGGTCTCCTAATGATTCTAAGGTTGGTCTATCAGTGACATCTCGCATTAGGTGGCTTATTCTAAACTTTCTAAAGGTCACTAGAGCCAAGATCCTACTCATGATGTTGACCACAAATAGTAGGAAGTCTACTAGGTGTGGGCACCATGAATAAGTCGAACTCTAGCTGAGATTCTCACGGTAACCAGACAGGAAGTACATCCCAAATGGCTCTGCTATCAACCTCCCCTAATCTTAAGTTTCATTTGGGCCCGGGTATAGGGTCCCACTCAAAAGTGTGTGCAAATTGTGAGTGTAGTGTGTGAAAGAGGCATCCAATACCTGTACCTTACTCATCCTGCACATAGAACAAACACAGAGTAACAAAATAAAGTCATCTATCCTAGGGTTCAATGATCACATAGATATTAACTTAAAAAAGAAACCATATACAAACATTGACGAAAAATAAAATAAAGGAAGAAGTTAAATAATTAATATGCTAATTAAAACATGTGCTATCAAATTGACTGGCTTGACTCTCTATCCTTCCCCAGTGGAGTCGCCATCTGTCACGACCAGGATCGCGGCGGCATGGCCGACCCTCAAAACGATGTTTTTGGTTCGAAAAGAAAAAAATAGGGAGTCGCCACCAATAATTATTTTAACTTCTTCATGAAAAGAAAGTATACGAGATGACAAAATATACAAAAATATACAAAAATAAACACGGAATATTTACATGAGATTAACAGGATGTCTCGTCTAAATTAAACTCGCTCCACCCTTTTTTAAAAAAATGTTATATAAAAAAAATAAGATTAACAGGATGTCTCATCCAAATTAAACTCGCTCCACCCTTTTTAAGAAAAGAAAATAAAAATTGCAATAATAATAATAACAATAATAATAATAATTATAACTTTTATGCTAGTCCAAATAGAAGGTGTGAAACATTCATTTCTATTAATATTTATCAATTAATAGAAATTAATTAATAATTGAAAAGGAAACATAGTCACCAAACAGCAATTAATTTAACAGAAAATAAACAAATACAAATATTAAAAATGAGGAGCAGAATGGGACCGGTGTAGTGAGTGAGCTGGTCGGTGTAACGAGAGAGAAAGGGAGCTGGACGGTGTTGGATAAGGTGACTGGACAGTGTGTTTCAAGAGGGACGGTGTTGGAGGATTTGAGGGGGACGGTGTTGAGTGAGAGGAAATGGGACGGTGTTGGGTGAGAGGAGAGGGATAGCGTTGAGTGAGAGGGAATGGGACGGTGTTGGGTGAGGAGTGAGGATGGTTGGGTGAGAGTGAGGACGGTTTGGATTGAGGAGTGTTTTGGGAGAAGGGGGACGGTGTGAGGTGAGGAGAGGATGGACGGTATGGGGCGAGTTGAGGAAGGTCGGGTTTTAGGAGTGTGAGGACTGTGTGGTTTTGGGGGAGATGAGTGGAGAGGTGAAAGAGGACGGTGTGGAAGAGAAGGAGAGAGGAGAAGGAATGACGGTTTAGAGGAGTGAGGGAAGGACTGTATGGTGAGGTGGAGAGGAGGATGGTACTAGGCTTCAAGGAAGGAGGTTGGGACGGTGTGGTCTTAAGGGGCTGTACGGTGTGGGTGAGGAGAAGGAGGAGTGGGGGCTGTGTTTATTGGAGAAGGAGAGAGGAGAGGGTATGAGAGGGGGACGGTTTTGGTAGAGAAGAGAGGGACGTTATTATGTGGGTTTTAGAGCTGCGTTTGAAAGCTTCAAGATCTTCTCCAAAATAATGGTTTTTTTCCTTTTTTCTCCCCCTTTGAAGGCTTTAGGATCCTCTCTATTTAAAGAGGTCTTGGACGTTTTCCCTCAGAGGCAAGTGGGGCTTCTCCTTTTGTCCTGAAGTCAGCCGCCCTACGAGATTGACAAACCAACTTGGATGATGTGTTGGAAACAACCTGGATCTTTGACAATCAGGGAGAATGGAGGCTGGTGAGATTTCTTTATCATTTTCTTCCTGTCTTGTTGTGAGCCGCCCCCCTTAATTCAAGGATCCACTTGGATAGTGGAAATTGGTGGAATCTGACTCAGATTTCACTTTCTCTCCATAATCCGAGTGGAAAAGGTGCCTTTTGTGCACAAGACCGAGTGGAAAAGGTGCCTTTTGTACACAAGACCGAGTAGAAAAAGTGCTGTTCCTACAAAAACCGAGTGAAAGCTTTGCTCGGTGTTGCTTTTGTTGGTCGGTGTAGTTGCTGTGAGGAGGGTCAGTATGGTGGTTATGAAGGGCTGGACGAGCAAACAATTCTGGTTGACACATTCAATCGGAACTGAGTGAAAAGTGACTCGGAACTGACTGAGGAGGACTCGAAAATGGTTGAAGGATGGCTCAGAAATGGTTTAAGTATGGCTCAAAAATGGTTTAAAAGTGGCTCGGGAATGGGTGAAAAGTAACTCGGAAATGGGTGAAAAGTAGCTCGGAAATGGGTAAAAATGGCTCAGAAATTGAGTGAAAGGACTCACTCGGTGCTGACTAAAAAATGGCTCAATCAGTACTGACTGACGAGTGAGTGACTCGGTGCTGACTAAGAGTGACTCGGTACTGACTGAAGATACTTCACTCGGTGCTGACTGAAGAGAGAGTGACTCGGTACTAATTGAAAATGTTTGTTCAAGTGGCCTCAATACTCAAGAGGGGGGGTGAATTGAGTTTTAAAAACTTTGAATTGGAATGCCTTTGAACTTGATTTTTATATCCAAGTTTACAAGAAAATGCAAGTGAAATCAAGTTAAAGGTAGTATGCAATGCACAACAAGGATAAATATAGCTGAAGCAATTTAACAAACACTTGGTGGGCAGTATTTGAAATGTATCTAATTAGACAAGCTCAAGTATGCAATTCTCAATCAATCAACACAAATCAACCAATTGCAGTATATGAAAGTAAAAGAGTAAGGGAGAGGAGCTTGCAAACTGATATAACGAGTTCCACCAACACCGGTATACGTCTCGCCTCTAAGCAACCCACTTAGAGGATTTCCACTATTGAAGTTTAGAGATACAAGCTATGAGCAATTGCAGCTTCCTAGTGTCCCACACTCAAGAACTCAATCCTCACTAGCACAAGGGCAACCCACCCAATCTCTCAAACTCTCAATACCCAAAGGTTGAACCCCAACCTTTGTGACCACTCAACCTAGAGTGAAAATCTTTTGTGTTTGTTGAAGTGTTTACAAGGAAATAACTCTCTTAATAGAGTGGATAAGCAAATGATAGCTCACATAATTTCTAATCTCTCAAGAAGAGAGGATATACAAATGAAATCTCAAGATATACAAGAATAGAGCTTACAAAGCACAAGAGTGAGCAAAGGAATTGTAGCTTCTTGGTGTGTTTTATGCTTGAGTTCCTCTTCAATTTATAGAGCCATTTGAAAGCTTGAGGAGTGCCTTTCTTCTTCCTAGCCGTTGCACATAGTGGGGTTCTAAAAAATGGTGGAGATATATGCTGGTTTCCCACTTAAAAGTGTTTTCCCACTATCGTAATCGATTATCCCTTAAGGTGTAATCGATTACACTTCGAATTTTCCATCTCTGTTCGCTATGTAATCGATTAGCTTCACTTGCCTAATCGATTATCTTTAAGTCAGAAGCTTGATAATCGATTTCCTTTTGCCTTGTAGTTGATTAGCAGAGATGCCTGATGCATTTAATTTGGCTTTGTAGCTTCGTAATCGATTATATAGTCATAGTAATCGATTAGCTTGATTCCAGTAGGCTTCTAATCGATTGTCAAAATTCTCTTAATCGATTAGCTGTTATACCTGATGCTTTTAAATCCATTTTTGGTTTTGGTAATCGATTGAGCCATTCATGTAATCGATTAGCTTGATTCCAGTAGCTCTGTAATCGATTATTTCAATTGCTGTAATTGATTAGCTTATGCCCTGTTGCAATTGTTCCAAAGACAGAATCACTCTAATCGATTAGGCTGGGCTTCCTAATCGATTAGCTTCACACTGTTTTATGTCTTCTTTGTTTTTGCAAGACTTTCTTCAAGAGTGTTTTGTCATTATCAAAATCCTTGTACCTGTTACCACATTCAAACACATTCTCCCCCTTTTCTATGATGACAACCATGTTCATCTTTTGAGGGTTGTTAGTGTAAACAATCAATCTTTATCTAATTTTATCTGCAAAAACATTTGAATTTTTCCTTATCTCTAAAATCAGATTATCACTTGTACAAGTAAATCCCTTATCTCTTAAAGGTTATCCTCTACAGCTTTATCTCTTTAAAAGGTTATCCCTTACAGCTTTGAAACAACTAAAACTCCTAAGTCTCCCCCTATCTTTTGGAATTTATTAACCTCTTTACAAATTGTTAATCATTTGGCAATTTTGTTTTAGCAGCTTATTTCAGATGAACAAGATGTGAACAAATAATTCTTCTCCCCCTTTGGAATCATAAAAAATACTAAAACAAGTATAGCATATAAGGAAAGACATATTTTTATTCAATGTAATGAAAGGGAGTACACCAAGGAAAGATTAATAACTTATGCAGAAAGGAAAAAACAGAAAGCACAACAAAACTCTAGTTATCAGGATTAAAAAATCGAAGCTCGGAGATTTGGTGGGAGAGTTCTTCATAGCCCTATTGCATCATCTCAAAGTGTTGCTGCTCAGTCATTGAGAACTCTTGAAGAGAGTTTTCAATGCGCTCGAAGCGGCGATCAAGATGAGCATAGAGTGATGCAAAGGGGTCAGCAGGAGCGGATGAAGAGGCTTAAGGTGCAGGAGGAGGAGGAGGAACGGGCTCATCATCTGCAGGAGCTTCAAAGGGAATGTTGGTATGAATGCCTTCCATTCGTGAGTACCATGCTACGTGTAGAAAAACAAGACCCATCTTAGTGAGGTGATGGGTGCCAATGCAAGCTCTTGGAGGCATTTTTTCTGATAATTCTCCAGCCAAGTCTACTCCACAATATTTGAAAATTTTCGTAAGGAGAATACCATATGGAAGTTTTTGTTGGTCTTTTGCGTAGCGTATGTAAAACTTGACCAATTGAACCCAGTTAATTGCCTTGTGGTTCAGCATCGCCCACATTAAGAGGACATCATCCTCTTCCACCAAGGCATAGTTCCCACCACGAGGAACTATCATTTTGACCAAGAAAAAGCGTAGGAGACGGTTGTTCATGGTCAAGTGTCCTACCAGTTTGTGGTTGCTCCTGGGGCGGTCAGCTTTCCACAAGGATTGACGAGTAGTGAGAGCATTGAAGCCCCATTCATCTTCTGGTTCTCCTCCATCAAAATCTGCATTGTTGAGCGGCAGCATAGAGATTTCTGCAAATTGGGCGTTGGTGAGCTTGATGGTCACGTTTTTCACTTTGGATTCGACCATCCCATTCACCAGTTTGAGATTGCAGTAGAACACCCTGATGAGTTCAGGATAATATTCTTCTTCCTTGAGGGTGAGGAAGGGAAAAAGGTTGTAGTGGTAGAGGCATTGGGTGAAGGTGAGGCTATGGTTATCAAAGGTTTCCGCAATGGTGAAGTGGGGAGTCATGATTTCTTTCTCAGAAAAATTTTTAACAAAGTGTTGGAGGTCTCTATGGGAGGAAAAGAACCTTGAGAAGTCAAGGGGGTTGTTGGCCTGAGCCATGGAGGACCTTGCTCGTTTAACTGTGCGGGAGGAAGCCATTGACAAGGAATGTAGAAAAAGATGAGGAGAGGAGAAGAGTTCTTGGGAACTTTTGAGAATGAGAAAGAGGAAGGAGGTAGTGTGAGTTGAGAGGGTGAAGAGAGGGTATTTATAGATAGAAATTAGGTTTAGGAAGGAGTGAGATGAGTTAAGAGAGTGGGGAATTTAAGCAGACCTTGGAAACATGCGTTTTGACTCTACAGTACCGATGCTAATCGATTACGAGACATGGGTAATCGATTAGATCACTGTTTCTGGGGAATTTGAAGGGTTTCGAGCAGTGTGTAATCGATTATTGAAATGGAATAATCGATTAGTGAAGAAACAGAATCGTCCTAATCGATTGAATCAGTATGGTAATCGATTAGTGAGGAGATGAAACGTTTTATACCTAAAACAGAGGCTGTGTAATCGATTATGGATTAGAAAGTAATCGTTTAGATTAAAATAGAAGCATTGTAATCGATTAGATATCAAAGGGTAATCGATTATCAACAAAACAAAAACGTGGTAATTGATTATGAGGAGCTGAGTAATCGATTATATGGGTCAAAATTTCACTTTTATGTATTTTTCTCAAAGGAAGTTTGCAGTCTTAAAGAATCATGCCACAGATAATACCAAATTCATACAAACATGCTATACAATAGTGCTTTTATCAAAATACTTCATCATTCAAACACAATTGGTCATGTCAAGAATTCCTAATTCTCTTCTAATGTGGATGAATTACTCCCTAGCTAAAGGTTTGGTGAAAATATCTGCTAGTTGCCTAGAAGTTTCAACATGCTCAAGTACACAGTCTCCTTTTAATACATGGTCTCTAATGAAATGATGCCTAATCTCAATATTTTTAGTCCTAGAATGCATTACAGGATTTTTTAAGATATTGATAGCACTAGTATTATCACACTTAAGAGGCACATGGTTCAATACAACTCCAAAGTCTAGAAGTTGTTGTCTCATCCAAAGGATTTGAGCACAACAACTACCAGCTGCAACATATTCTGCCTCAGCTGTTGATAGCGCAACACTTACTTGTTTCTTACTATGCCAAGAAACAAGAGAACTACCAAGCAAGTGACATGTTCCGCTAGTGCTTTTTCTGTCAAGTTTATATCCTGCAAAGTCTGAATCAGAGTAACCAACTAAAATACATTCAGCCCCTTTGGGGTACCATAAACCAACATTTTGAGTCCCAACTAAATATTTCATTATCCTTTTTACTACAGTGAGATATGATTCCTTAGGACAAGCCTGGTATCTAGCACACATACACACAACAAACATGATATCCGGTCTACTAGCAGTTAAGTAAAGTAAGGATCCTATCATACCTCTGTATTTTGTGAGTTCAACATCCTTACCTTTCTCATCCTTGTCCAAATAGCATGAAGTGCCCATGGGTGTGGCAATATCATTTGCTTTGTCCATGTTGAATTTTCTAAGTAGTTCTTTGCAGTACTTGGATTGATTAATGAATGTGCCTTCATTAGTTTGCTTGATTTGAAGTCCAAGGAAGAAAGTGAGTTCTCCCATCATGGACATTTCAAATTCTTCCTGCATTAACTTAGCAAACTCTTTGCACATTGACTCATTAGTGGCACCAAATATTATATCATTAACATAAACTTGTACCAATAGTATGTTATTCTTTTTGTGCTTTATGAACAAAGTTGTATCAACCTTTCCTCTTTCAAAATGATTTTCTAAAAAAAATTTACTCAACCTTTCATACCAAGCTCTTGGAGCTTGTTTCAAACCATACAAATCTTTCTTTAATTTGAAAACATGATTTGGAAATTGATGGTTTTCAAAACCTGGAGGTTGATCAACATATACTTCCTCTTGAATGTATCCATTCAAGAAAGCACTTTTAACATCCATTTGGTACAATTTGAAGTCCCTACAGCATGTGAAGGCTAATAGTAGTCTAATTGCTTCTAATCTAGCTACGGGTGCATACGTCTCTTCATAATCAATGCCTTCTTCTTGATTATAGCCTTTAGCTACTAGCCTAGCTTTGTTTCTAGTAATTATACCATTTTCATCCAGTTTATTCCTAAAAACCCATTTGGTTCCTATTATTTAGTGATCATTGGGTCTTGGCACGAGCTCCCAAACTTCATTTCTTTCAAATTGATTTAGCTCTTCTTGCATGGCCAACATCCAATGTTCATCAATAATAGCCTCATTTATGTTCTTGGGTTCTATTTGTGATACAAATGCTAGGTGATTACAAGTATTTCTAATAGCATTTCTAGTACTTACACCTTGAGTCATTTCACCTATGACTTTGTCTAGAGGATGATCCTTCAAAGTGATCCATTGTTATGGTTCCTCATGTTTGGCTTTATTTGTGTCTTTGATCTCTCCTTCCTTGTCATCTAAGGTCAATTCTTGAAGAGTACCTACAAGATCATCAACATCTTCCTTTCTCGGAGGGTTATGGCTATTTTCATCAAATTTAACATGAATAGACTCTTCAATGGTGTTTGTTTGTTTGTTGAAGATTCGATAAGATTTACTAGATTGAGAGTACCCTAGGAAGATTGCCTCATCAGATTTGGCATCAAACTTTCCTAGATTATCCTTTCCATTATTGAGCACAAAACATTTACATCCAAAAATATGAAAGTGTGAAATGTTGGGTTTTCTACCCTTGTAAATTTCATAGGGGGTTTTCTTTAGAATAGGCCTTATTAAACATCTATTCATTACATAACAAGCGGTGTTTACCACATCGGCCCAAAAGTGTTTTGCAATATGGTTTTCATTTAACATGGTTCTTGCAAGCTCCACCAAGGATCTATTTTTCCTTTCAACTACTCCGTTTTGTTGTGGAGTTCTAGGAGCTGAAAAATTATGATTAATACCATGTTTTTCGCAAAACTTTTCAAAAGATTGATTTTCAAATTCTCCCCCATGATCGGTTCTAATGGATGTAATTTTAGAATTTTGCTCATTTTGGATAATCTTTGCAAGTTTCTTGAATGCATGATATGCTTCATTTTTATGAGCAAGAAACAATGTCCATGTATATCTAGAATAGTCATCTACAATAACTAGACTATAGTAATTACCTCCAAAGCTTTTGATTTTGGATGGTCCAAATAAGTCCATGTGCAAAAGTTGTAAAGGCCTTTGTGTGGAAACAATATTTTTGGATTGAAAAGATGCCTTTACTTATTTTCCCTTTTGACATGCATTACAAAATCTATTTTCAAACTTAAGCTTTGGTAATCCAATTACTAATTCTTTGGAAACAAGTTTGTTCAAATGGTCTATATGTATATGAGCTATTCTCCTATGCCATAGCCAAGTTTCATCCTCTTTTGAAATGAAGCATTGTTCATCATTTATAGACAAACTATCCACATCAATCATGTAAATGTTATCAATCCTTTTTCCAACAAATTTGACCTCTTTGTTTAGCTTATTCTTAATTATACAACAATTGGATTCAAATAAAACTCTATATCCTTTGTCACATAATTGACTTATGCTAAGTAGATTATGTTTAAGGCCTTCAACATACAACACGTCACTTATTGATGTGGAAGAATTCTTACCAATATTTCTGATGCCTAGGATTCTTCCTTTGGTGTTGTCTCCGTAGGTGACACTTTCTTTTCTCTTGGGAGTGAATGATGTAAACTTGCTTATGTCTCCCGTCATATGCTTTGAACACCCACTATCCAAGTACCAATGGGTGTTGCTTGCCTTGAAGCATACCTACAAAACAAGATTAGTTTAGAGAACTAGGTACCCATTTTATGTTGGGTCCTTTTAGGTTAGCTTGTGGTAATGTTCCTTTGGGAACCCACACCTTTTTCATAACCTTTGGCCCTAATTTTCTAACATTGCAATTCGAAGAGTTATGACCTTTAAAACCGCAATGATGACATTTCATAAAAGGTGAAGATGATTTGCTTGGTGGTACAAAGAAATTTTTATAGTGTTTTTCCCTTTTGTGATTGCTATTTTCTTGAATATATCCTAGCCCGATTTTATTAAACATGCATCTTTGTTGTCCAAGCAAGATATTCAAATTGTCTCATCCATTAGTGAACTTTTCTAATGTCTTATTTAGATCTACAACCTTTGTTTCTAACATCACGCATCTTTTTGCAAAGTCACATGGTTTATCCTTAGAACATGCTTGAACATTCTCTAATTCTTCTTTTAAGCTTTCATTTTCTTTACATACCTCCATAAGATGCATTTCAAGGGTGTCACTAGTTTTCCTAGATGACTTAAGCCTATTAGACACTTTTATAAATTTATCATATAACTCCTCAAAAGCATCTAGTAGTTCATTCTTATCTAAATCAAGAAGGTTTACCTCATTATCTTCTTCTTGGTGATTGGCCATTAAGCAAAGATTTGCTTCCTCATTTTCCGAATCGTCGGAGCTACTTACATCGTTCTCATCCCAAGCGATGTAAGCTCTTCTTCTTCCTCGTTTGCCCTTTTTTTTAAGATTTGGGCAATCGGCCTTGAAGTGCCCTTCCTTGCCACATTCGAAACAACTAGGTGAAGAAGAAATTTCATTTGAAGTTGGCTTCTTACCTTGGGGCTTGAAGTTCTTTTGGAATCTTTTGTTCTTCATGAATCTTCCGAATCGTTTTACAAACAACCCAAATTCCTCTTCTTCATCCATGTCACTGCATGATTCCTCTTCATGTATAGAGGTGGCTTTGAGTGCTAAGCCTTTCTTTTTGGAAGATTTTTCTTCTTCCTCCGCTAGCTTCAATGCTTTTAGTTCTTGCTCTTGTAATTTTTCAAAGAGTGTTGCAAGAGACATCTCATTAATGCTTGGAGATTGTTTTATGGCTGTGACAAGTGGTTGCCATTCCCTGCTAAGACTTTTTAAAACTTTATGCACAAGTTCTTTGTTAGTGTAAACTTTGCCAAGAGTAATGAGATGATTAATAATAAGAGTAAATCTTTTCTGCATATCTACAATGGTTTCTCCTGAGTTTATTCTAAAGATTTCATATTGACTTGTCAAGGTACTAATCTTGGAGTCCTTCACATCGTTAGTACCTTCGTGAGTTACTTGTAGAGTATCCCACATTTCCTTAGCGGTTTGACAAATCATTATTCTAAAGAATTCATCTTGACCTAATGCCATAGTGATTAGATTCTTTGCCTTATAGCCATATTGTACTTTCTTTTCTTCATCACTGGTCCATTCATCTATAGGCTTTTCCACATTCTTACTATCAACAGTATGCATTGGTGTATAAGGACCATTTTCAATGGCATTCCAAATTCTCAAATCAATGGATTGAATGAAGATTTTCATTCTTTCTTTCCAAAATGCATAGCCTTCCCTATTGAAAGTGGGAGGTCTGTTTATAGCACCACCCTCGGGAAAAATGTTATGAGAACTTGAGGCCATCTAGTCTCTTAAAGCTGTTAAGCTTTATTTAACAAGAGTCAAGCTCTGATACCACTTGTTGTTCAAGTGGCCTCAATACTCAAGAGGGGGGGTGAATTGAGTTTTAAAAACTTTGAATTGGAATGCCTTTGAACTTGATTTTTATATCCAATTTTACAAGAGAATGCAAGTGAAATCAAGTTAAAGGTAGTATGCAATGCACAACAAGGATAAATATAGCTGAAGCAATTTAACAAACACTTGGTGGGCAGTATTTGAAATGTATCTAATTAGACAAGCTCAAGTATGCAATTCTCAATCAATCAACACAAATCAACCAATTGCAGTATATGAAAGTAAAAGAGTAAGGGAGAGGACCTTGCAAACCGATATAACGAGTTCCACCAACACCGGTGTACGTCTCGCCTCTAAGCAACCCACTTAGAGGATTTCCACTATTGAAGTTTAGAGATACAAGCTATGAGCAATTGCAGCTTCCTAGTGTCCCACACTCAAGAACTCAATCCTCACTAGCACAAGGGCAACCCACCCAATCTCTCAAACTCTCAATACCCAAAGGTTGAACCCCAACCTTTGTGACCACTCAACCTAGAGTGAAAATCTTTTGTGTTTGTTGAAGTGTTTACAAGGAAATAACTCTCTTAATAGAGTGGATAAGCAAATGATAGCTCACATAATTTCTAATCTCTCAAGAAGAAAGGATATACAAATGAAATCTCAAGATATACAAGAATAGAGCTTACAAAGCACAAGAGTGAGCAAAGGAATTATAGCTTCTTGGTGTGTTTTATGCTTGAGTTCCTCTTCAATTTATAGAGCCATTTGAAAGCTTGAGGAGTGCCTTTCTTCTTCCTAGCCGTTGCACATAGTGGGGTTCTGAAAAATGGTGGAGATATGTGCTGGTTTCCCACTTAAAAGTGTTTTCCCACTATCGTAATCGATTATCCCTTAAGGTGTAATCGATTACACTTCGAATTTTCCATCTCTGTTCGCTATGTAATCGATTAGCTTCACTTGCCTAATCGATTATCTTCAAGTCAGAAGCTTGATAATCGATTTCCTTTTGCCTTGTAGTCGATTAGCAGAGATGCCTGATGCATTTAATTTGGCTTCGTAGCTTCGTAGTCGATTATATAGTCATAGTAATCGATTAGCTTGATTCCAGTAGGCTTTTAATCGATTGTCAGAATTCTCTTAATCGATTAGCTGTTATACCTGATGCTTTTAAATCTATTTTTGGTTTTGGTAATCGATTGAGCCATTCATGTAATCGATTAGCTTGATTCCAGTAGCTCTGTAATTGATTATTTCAATTGCTGTAATCGATTAGCTTATGCCCTGTTGCAATTGTTCCAAAGACAGAATCACTCTAATCGATTAGGCTGGGCTTCCTAATCGATTAGCTTCACACTGTTTTATGTCTTCTTTGTTTTTGCAAGACTTTCTTCAAGAGTGTTTTGTCATTATCAAAATCCTTGTACCTTTTACCACATTCAAACACAGAAGATACTTCACTCGGTGCTGACTGAAGAGAGAATGACTCGGTATTGATTAAGAGGATTCACTCGGTACTGACTGAAGAGGCTTCACTCGGTACTAACTGAAGAGAGAGTGACTCGAGATTGTTTCAATCGGAAGTATTTGGCTCAGATCTTGTTTCTGTTTGAAGTATTCACTCGGAATTACTTCAATCGGAGGTGTTTTGCTCGAATCTTATCTCTGCTTGAAACATTCACTCGGAATTTCTTCAAAAGTGACGCTCAGAACTTCACTGCTTGAAGGATTTACTCAGAACTGACCTTGGGAGTCGGTCTTATCTCCCAATCAGAATGGTTTCACTCATCATCCAATCATTCAGATTCATTCACTCGGAGTCGGTCTTATTCCTCACTCAGAATTTGGAACTTGGATATTTTCACTCGGAACCGGCCTTCTTTTCAGTCAGAAATTGGAAACTTAGACATTTTCACTTGGAAACAGCCTTCTTCTCACTCAGAACATGGAATTTGGACATTTTCACTCGGAAACAACCTTCTTCTCACTCAGAACTTGGAAACTTTGACATATTCACTCGGAAACAACCTTCTTCTCACTCAGAACTTGGAATTTAGACATATTCACTCAGAAACAGCCTTCTTCTCACTCAGAACTTTGAACTTGGACATTCTCACTCGGAACCGGCCTTCTTTCCACTCATAACTTAGAAACTTGGACATATTCACTCGGAAAATAGTCATTCAATAACAGTCCCATTTTCATTCTGAGTGGTTCCAATCGGGAATCCTCCACTCGGAAACACCCCAACCGGTGACAATTCACTCGGTAACGTCTCACTCGGAGACATCTTACTCGAAACGCCTTTTCGCTTGAGTGGGATTCCCACTCGCTTGAGCGCTCACCTTTCCACTTGGGCGAGGTTCCCACTCGCTTGAGCGAGAACAGGCCAGAGGCCAAATTCTTGATTCAACGCAATCTCGCTTAGGCGAAATTCCCAATCGCTTGAGCGTAATTCCTACTCACATCACCATATATCAACGTACCACTCGGTCATGTCTCACTCGGAGACTCCTTACTCGGAAATGATCATTCCGAGTCATCTTACTCGGAAATGATCATTTCCGAGTCAGAATTCTTTTTTTTTAAATTCTTTTATTCTTTTTAATTCTTTTATTTTTTTTCTTCTCTCTTTTTTTATTTTCTTTTTTTTATTATTTTTATTTATTTTTTTATTTATTTTTTTTCTTCTCTCTTTTTTCTTTTTTTTATTTTTTTATTTTTTTATTTTTATTTTATTTTTAATTTTTTAATTTTTTAATTCTTTTCACTTGTGGATTCCCTATTCATGGTGACGAAAATTCCCTATTCTTGGTGAAAATTGACTGGACCAAAATAGGTGTTCACACCAAAGAAGCAAGTGGAGTCGTATGGGAAATATTAATAGTTGGGTAGAATAGGAATGATTTTACAGATCCTCCAATGAACTGCTGAGAACAAAGTGTATCTCAATCCCACATCACGACTTTGAATTCACCATTTGACTCTGCCTCTGAAAAGGTAGTCAGACCACAATTCTTGTGCCCTAACTTGGAATCAGACCATTCGCATAAGAATCTTTAAATTACTCTGCCAAAATCTTGATCCCAATTTATTGCCTGAGCTGCCTATTCAAGTTTTCAGCTTACCAGATTGCTCTAACTTTTGCCTAGGCTGCCCTTCTAGGTTTTCAGCCTAGCGAGCTTCTCTCCTTGTGACGTGTTTCACTTTTTTTGTTTTTTTGTTTTTTTCTCTTTTTTTTTCAGGGTTGCGTCCTTCACAACAAAGGTTTAAGCTGATTAACAATGAGCTTATTTTATCTCTCTTGATTTAGTCTCATCCTGTGGGGGAATAGATGTTTTTCAAATAGGAAAGTTTTCTCCAACACCATGTATCCAAGGAAACAGGGGTGAGCCCTTTTCGGCACCAATGAGGGGGCTCGTTCCGAGTCTTTATCTTTTTGTTCATTCTTTCATCTCTTTCTTTTTTTATCGTTTTCTTCTTCTTCATTTTCTTTTTTTTGTTTTTTTTGTTTATTTTTTTTAATGACCCCCTTAGTACCTTCGTTATGGTCTAGCTGTTTTATTTACCCTTAGCCAATGTGGCAAAGAACTATGATATTAATGGTATCACAGTAGACCATTCCCTTGGTTACACTGGTATGGGAATAGTTATACTCCCTTAAGGCTGGGGTGTTGATTGCGACACAGATGAAACATTGTTTTTGTCGCGTTCTTAGCTTGATAACATTTATGCCCCCAATTGGTATATGCGTAGGGCACCAACCTTGACTCTTTTTTTTTTGTTTTTTTTTGTTTTTTTTATTTTTTTATCATTTTTTTGGCAGAGTATTTCTTGACCATGTTTACATTTATGGGTCTTAGCAAGCCTTTGTCATCCATGTTGGTCAATACTAACATTCCCTTGAAGGGTAGATATGCCATTAAGGAGTCTGGCACTATCTTCATTCATGTAGACTTTATATCACCAGATTGAGCTACCATCATAATATAACATCTTCTAAGGCGACTCGATTGATTTTCCAGTTGTTTATGAATCCTCTTCACTCCGTGTGGTGACTTTGTCGAACACTTTTGGATAGAGTTAGGTGACCCTTATCCAAACATTCTGGTTAATTCGGCCAAGGGACTTTCATCTTTGGTATTCTCTTCGTCAGCGTGATCAACCAGGTGGTCAAAGTCTCAAAATAGGATTGTGATCTTATTGTTCTCAGAAGGATCATTTTTGGATGGATTTTTTTTAGTGTATAACGGCAAAGAGAAGGAGGAAAAATAAAAAGAGAGTAAACAAATAAGGGAAGCAAACGGAAACATTTTGAAATTTGATACGCATTCATTGAGAAAAACCTGAAATGATAAAAATATGCTTTGGCCCTTATTACATAAAATATCCCAATGCCTTAGGCATAGCGTTTGGATTGAAAAGTCATAAAAAATAGAAGTTTAAAGTCGTAAAGAGCTAGGTGGTCTCCTGGTCATGAACCTCTCCACTTGGCGTGAAAATCACAAAGCTTGATCCTCTCCATGCCTCCAGTCCCTCCTTATCATACTAATCCCAGGATTCTCATGATTAGACCTAGGGTTTATGATTATATTGGGACTACCTTCCTAGAAATCTAGCCACTTAGCTTTAATCAGATCCTTCACTTTGAATTTTAAGGCATAACAGTCCTCAGTAGAGTGCCCTGGGGCTCTAGAATGGTAATCACATCGGGTACTAGGATTATAACCTTTGGGGTAAGGAGGAACCATCGGTTTCAATAGACAGGGCACCGCAAGGGAACTACGAATAAGGTGAGGCAAATGTTCTGTGTAGGTTATAGGAATGGGGTCAAACCAGACCGGTGTTCGACTATCAGTGGGTTTTATTGTGCTTCAGTCTGGATTAGGTGGCTGAGTCTGCCCTAGTGGGGGACAGTAGGGCTGTGAAAGAGAGGATTTAATAGCAGGAAAATGAGAATGGGAAGGTGTTTGAGAGATATACGGATGAAGGTAGAGCTGGAATGGGAAAAGATTGGAGTCTTGGTCGAGGGTGGTGGCGGCCATATAAGGTGTAGGGAGATTGGCAGGTTGAAAGGAAGTATGAGTCATTAGTTTGGGTTAGGCCCTTTTTTGGTTATAGGAAGTGGAATTAGCATCCCCTTTTCTTTTTCCCTTATCTCCCGATGCAGACATTCTTGTGATAGGTGCCCTCGGCGACTGGGAGGATTGTGAAATATAGGGGTTCATTGCTTGTAAATCATGATCCTCTTGTTGGTTATGGAATGGGGGAGAGTATTCTGAAGGTACTACATAGGGCAGGTTGTTGTTTAAGCCCATGAAGGCGTGTTGTGGTGCATAAGACATGCCATAGGTTGGTTGAGGGTCAATGATGGGGTCAGTCCTGCTGATAGAAATGGGAGGTGTCATGGAAGAGGGAATTTGCATTTTTGTCAGTCCAGGAGGATAGAGTGAGGTGGTTGGTAAATGTTGGTCATTCTTGATACCCGTAGAGGGTTCCCCTTCTATGATTTTCTTTTCTAAAAGTCTGGTCATTTCTGCCAGCTGCTCCTTTAGCTTGTTAACTTCACTCGTGAGGTTTTCAATTTCTTGCTCTCTTTCAGCCATGAGTCTCTTTTGAAAGTCTAGTAAGGGTGTCTTTCGGTGTCTTTAAAAAAAACAAAATAATGTCAGGTGGAAACAGAAGGAAGGAGAATGTCGTGGGAAGCAATCACAGGCCTTGACGAGTATCCTTTGACCATCCCTTAGAACTTTATCGTTCAAAAGTGCTAGGTATGGTAAACATGGAGATTAATACGGGATAATTGTGAAGAAGAAATCCTTCATTCTGAGGTGGAAGCCTTAAGCTCAAACATTTTGTTCGAGCGACCACGGCCCTCATCTCATGAATTTAATCCCATGTTAACTTTCATAGATACTCAAAGGGTATTCGTTAAGTTTTGAATAGCCTCCAACGAAAATAAGGATAAGGATGAGAAATTAGTTACTGTCATGTTTTGCAAACTGTTACTTCCTTATTAATTTAACGGAAAACATTTTCACTTTGGGAAGTATCGATCGTCAAAACTCGTGTCGAGCTAAAGTCGTAAGGGTCATAGATTTTCCAATCGTCGTTAACGCCCCATTTGAAGGGAAACAAGATTATTCTTTCCTTTTTTCATTTTTTTGACGATTAGAAAAAAAATCTATGACCTGAGACTCAGAAGTACACAGTGAAGAGGGTACTATCTACCCGTTAAAAGATTACCAGTCTTTTCAGAAAAGCGAGCCATTATTTTTGAAGTAAAGTAATCCTTTGACGGGTAAACAGTTCATCCGTTTGGATTAAAAGGGATAATGAAAATGACGTAAGGTAAAGTAAAGTCTGCCCTTTCATGGCCTAGGTCGAGATTTTCTGAAAGTCTTTTCTAGGCCCTACAGCTTGTCTAATAGTGACTCCTCACATTGGGTGGCTTACTATAGACTTATAGAAGGTTACTAGAGCCAAGATCCTATTCATGACATGGTTGTAACAGTAGGGAGTCTACTAGGTGCGTACATCATGAAAGGTCAAACTCTAGTTGAGGTTCTTACGAACACCGGATAGGAAGTACATCCCATATGATTCCGTTACCAACCTCTCCTAACTTAAGCTTCATTTGGGGCCTGGGTATAGGGCGCCACTCATAAGTGTGTACAAGTAATATGAGTGTGGTGTGTGAAAGGGCATTCAGTACCTTTTTACCTTACCTCATTCTGCACAAAGAACAAACACAAGATACAACACAAAGTCATCTACCCTAGGGTTTAATATTCACAGAAATAAATATAGTCCTCTATCCTAGGGTTCAACAATCATGCAAAACATAGACAATGAAACAAATAACAAGATACGATTAAAATAAGAACGAACATTTACAACAATTAACAGAAAATAAAACAAGGGGAAGAAATCCAAGCGAAAAAAAGGCTATATAAAAAAGCATGCACTTTCAATCGAACTGGCCTGACTCTCTTGAGTGTCCCCAATGGAGTCGCCATCTATCGTGATCGGGATCGCGGCGGCATGGCCGACCCTTAGAAATAAAATGAGTTAATACGAAATAGGGAGTCGCCACCAACGTTTTTATCCACAGGAAAAACATTGGAAAAAAAACTTAAACAAAGTACTGGTTAAAAAAAGATGAGATTCAAGTTCGGGAGTCGATTACGAGTAGGGAAGGTATTAGCACCCTACATCGCTTGTCAAAAACAGTACCAAGATTAAAAATGCGCAACATAAATAGCCTTATAAAAGATGTTTTATTTCTTCCTTTTTATTGTTGTACTTTGTAAAAAAAAATGAAGGGAACAAACTAAACAAACATGAAGTGTCGAAGCAAGGTCAACAGGACGTCTTGTCCAAATTAACCTCGGTTTTGGTATAAAACAGGGAAAGGAAAGAACACTAACAAGACGTCGCGTCTAAATTAGTCATTCTTTAATCAAAATGCGAGGTCAGAAACAAGAAGGGGATAAACGAGACGTTTCATCCTAAGGATCCCTTTTCCTTTTCATCATGGTGATGGTCTACCAAAATGGGGGAAAATCAACAAGATGTCACGTCTAAATTGATTTTCATAGAAGTGATAAAAACGGAACAATTAAAAAAAACAAAAAAAATAAAAATGGAAAAAAGAAGGATGGGCCCGACAGGAGTTAAGTCCTGCTCCTACGTATTCTCGAATTACCGAGAAATCAGGGGTACGTAGTTCTCGTAATGGCTTTCAGGAAAAAATTAAGAAGTTGGTGGTGGGTAATGTCCTTGGGAAAGACTCATACAAGGCGAAGTTTTTTTTTTCGCACGTGTACAAGTTCTAGGAAAGTAGTGTAGACGGAAGTACTTCCGTATGACACTGGCTAAAGATAATTTTTCATATTTTTTTGGATTTGAAAGAATACAGGAAACACTTAACTAGTTACAAAGCGAAATAAAAGAAATTTAATGGAATAAACTTAAACAAAAGAACAGATTCAACAAAAATTACAAATTCGACAGAAGAATAAATAATAATACAAAAGAAAACGAAAGAAAAGAGACAGAACGGAACTGGTGTGATTATAACCGAAGTACAGTGGGGTGCTGGAGTAGGTCTCAGTGGTGAGAATGACTTGATGAAGAGACGGTGTAGGATTCAGTGGTGTTATGAGCAGTTTGGACGGAGTAAGGAGGCTCTGAGTTCCAATAACTTGGAACGGAACTGGTGCTTCTGTTTTAAAGGAAAGAGAATGTGGGTTGGGGGCAGGTTTCTTCTTCAGATTCAAGACACCGAAGTATATTTTTTTGCCAGAGGTTCTAGTTATTCAAGATGCTCGCCCTCTCCGCTTGCGCACCTTCAGTTGAGGTATTTATAAAAATCCAAGTGTTGGCTGATTGCTTGAACAGCCCAAAGGCAACCTGGCCACCAATGATTATGGGGAACAACGGTTGATGAATAATTTATTATTTTGATTTTTGTTTGTTATCAGCCGCCCCACAAGATTAGAGAATCAACTTGGATGGTGTGTTTGTATGTTATGGAGAAACAGCCTGGACATTGACAATTATGGGGGAACGACAGCTAGTGGGTAATTCTTTATTGTTTTCACTTTTGTCTGTTGTTAGCCGCCCCCCAGACTCCTCGAATGGTGTCACATGGGACCGGTGTTCTTCTTATGGCCCAAATCACTGTCTCAGTCAGTATCCATTCTTGGTGGAAATTAATCCGATCGGGACAGGTGGCTACATACAAGTCCGAGTGAAAAAACCGACCTTTGACACTCGGTGTGAAGGCTTGAATTCACAGATTATTAACTCAGAAATCTCTTTCCGAGGAGTATTTATCAGAGCCTCTTTTTATTCGGAATTGCTTCACTCAGAGGTGCTTTGTCTGAAAATGTCACTGCTTGAAGCATTCAGTCGTAGCCTTTCTTCATTCGAAAGTGACTTACTCGGACATATCTGCCTAAAGTGCTTTTTTCGAAGTCTGACTCACTCGGGAATATCTCTTTCCGAGAATCATTCATCAAAGCCTCTTTTCGTTCAGAATCACTTCACTCGGAGATGATTCGCTCAGAAGTGTTTTTGCTTGAAGCACTTATTTAAAGTCAGACTCGCTTCCCTCGAATGTGACCCACTCGGAATTTTCTCATTTGGAATTGCCTCATTCAAAAATACCTCACTCGGATATATCTCCTGCCGACAAGCTCCTTCGAAGTCAGAACCATTTTTCACTTAAAATTCATTCACTCGGGAATTCTTCACTCGAATATCTCAGTACGAGAGGTATTCCTTCGAAACCAAAGTCTTTCTCCACTCGGAAGCACATCTCTTGAAAGTAAACCACTCGGAAATGCTTTACTCGGAGATGCCCATTCAGATATATCTGCTTGAAAAGTATTCATTCATAGTTAGAGCCTTTGCTCAAAAATAATTCCTTTGAAATGATCCACTCAGAAATATCTTACTCGGAGACACCCTACTCGGATATATCTTTGCTCGAAAAGTAAACCACTCAGAAATGGCTCACTCGAAGGCACCTCATTCGGGAGTATGGAACTCGAAAGTGAAAAGTGCTCCTTTGAAATCAAAGTGTTTCTTCGCTCAGAAACACATCTCTTAAAAATGACCACTCAGAAATGGCTCACTCGGGACGCCCTACTCAGATATATCTTTGCCCGAAAAGTAATTCATAATCAGAGCCTTTCTTTACTCGGAAGCAATTCCCTTTGAAGCAACCCGTTCGGACATGCGTCACTCGGAGACATATCCCTCGGAAGTATGGAACTTGAGAGAGTTTTTGCGCGAAAGAGGCTCACTCGAGGTCAGAGATTTTCGTCGCTCCGAAATACATCTCTCAGAAACACACCACTCGGAAATATCCTTGCCCGACAAGTGTTCCTTCAAAGTCAAAGTCATTTTCGTTCAGAATCAATTCACTTGGGAATCCTTCACTCGGATGTATCTCCACCTGGGAGGTATTCATTCAAAGTCAGTCCCTTTTCATTCAGAGTAGCTTCAAACGGGAATCCTTCACTCGGATGTATTCATCTACAATCAGACTTGTTTTTCATTCAGAAGTATTTCCTTTAGAAGCAACCCACTTGGAAATGAGTCACTCGGAGGTATGGGACTTAAGAGAGTCTCTGTCCGAGAGGTATTCATTCATAGTCTTTGTTCAGAAGTAACTCCCTCGAAAGCAGCCCACTCGAAAACACCTCACTCGGTGACAACCCACTCAGCGACGTCTTACTCGGAGAGAACCTACTCAGAAATGATCATTTAAAAATATGGAACTTTGAGAGAGTCCACTCGAAAGGTATTCTTTCCTAGTCAGAGCCTTTTCTTCGTTCGGAAGTAACTCCTTCAGAAGCAGCCCACTTGGAGACACCCTACTCAGAATCATCATTCGGACATATGAAACTTAAAAGAATCTTTGCCCGAGAGGTATTCACTCATAGTCAGAGCCTTTTCCTCGTTCGAAAGTAACTCCCTTTGAAGAAGCCCACTCGAAAATGCCTGACTCGGAGACATCCCACTCGGCAACGTCTCACTCGGAAACACCTACTCAGAAATGATCAATCCGAGTCACCCTACTCGGAAATGATCATTTCGAGTCACCCTACTCAGAAATGATCATTCCGAGTCAGAATTCAGTCCTTTCAGAATTCTTTCCACTTAGGAATATCACTCGGAGCCCAAGACAATCCCGAAGACGAACACAAATATAAAGAAGGGGTGGTTCTAAGTGACGGAATTCCCCATTCTTGGTGAAAATTGACCAGACCGAAATAGGTATTCACATGAACTAAGAAAAGTTGAGAGCATTAGAGGCTTCTCGCTTAAGCGAGACCTCCTCACGCTTAAGAGAACTGTGCGCTTAAGTGTGCCAAGTTGGAAACAGCGCTATGAGAAAGGGGATCAGTGAAGAATTTCTGAGTCCGACCATGAATAGTACTTCTCGGGCAGAGATATTTCTGAGAGAAGAAATGCCGAGTGGGATGTCTCTGAGTAAGGAAAGAATACCTTTCGACTGGACTCTCTCAAAGTTCTAAATTTCCAAATTTCCAAGTGGATAATCCCTGACTGAAGCCATTCTGAAAGAAAAGCAAATCTGATTTTGGATGAATACATCCGAGTGGATAATCCCCGACTGAAGCCATTCTGAATGAAGAGTAAGTCTGATTTCAGATGAATACATCCGAGTGGATAATCCCCGACTGAAGCCATTCTGAATGAAAAGCAAGTCTGATTTCAGATGAATACATCTGAGTGGATAATTCCCGATTGAAGCCAGTCTGAATGAAAAGCAAGTCTGATTTCAGATGAATATATCCGAGTAAAGAATTCCCGATTGAAGTACCTCCGAGGGAAAAGAGATTTTGACTTTGGATGAGTGCTTTTTCTGGACAGAGATGTTTCCAAGCGAATCATCTCCGAGTGAATTAATTCTAAACGAAAAAGGCTCAATGAATGAATACTTTTCGGGCAAAGATATATATCCGAGTAAGGTTTCTCCAAGTGGTTCAATTCCGAGAGAAGTACTTTCGAGCAAAGGAAGACTTTGATTTTGAATATTTCTCGGGTACAGAGATTTCCGAGTGGACAATTCCCGGGTGGATCGATTCTGAATGAATACTTTTCGGGCAAAGATATACCCGAGTAGGGTGTCTCCGAGTGAGATATTTCCGAATGGACCATTTCAAGGGAATTATTTCCGAGCAAAGAAAGGCTCTATGAATGAATACTTTTTAAGCAGACACATCTGAGTGGGGTGTCTCCGAGTGAATCATTTCTGAGTGGTTTACTTCCGAAAGATATGCTTTCGGGTGAAGAAAGACTTTGATTTCGAAGGAATACCTCTCAGACTGAGACATTCGAATGAAGAATTCCCGAGTGAATCAATTTTAAGTCAAAAATGGTTCTAACTTGTCGGCCAGAGATATAGCCGAGTGAAATATTTTTTGAGGTGCCTTCGAGTGAGACGTTTTTAAATGGGTCACATTCGAGGAAAGCGAGTCTGACTTTAAATGAATGCTTCAAACAGAAACACTTCCAAGCGAATCATCTCCGAGTGAAGAGATTCTGAATGAAAAGAGGCTTTGATGAATGATTCTTGGAAAGAGATATTCCTGAGTGAGTCAGACTTTAAAAAAACACTTTAGGCAGATATGTCCGAGTGAGTCACTTTCGAAGAAAGAAAGGCTACGACTGAATGAATGTTTCAAGCAGTGACATTTCCAGACAAGGCACCTCTGAGTGAATCAATTCCGAATGAAAAGAGGCTCTGATGAATACTCCTCGGAAAGAGATTTTCGAGTCAATAATCTGTGAATTCAAGCCTTCACACCAGTGTCAAAGGTCGGTTTTTTCACTCGGACTTTTATGTATGTAGGCACCTGTCTCGATCGGATCAATTTCCACCGAGAATAGATACTGACAGCGGTGCGGGCCATAAGAAGAACACGGGTTCCATGTGGCGCCATTCGAGGAGTCCGTTTGCCTATGCTGACTTGGAATCGCACCATCCAAGTTGATCCGTGAATTCTAGGGGGCGGCTGGCAACAGACAAAAATGAAAATAATAAAGAATTACCCACTAGCCGCCATTCCCCCATAATTGTCAATGACCAGGCTGTTTCTCCATTACATACAATTGCACTATCCAAGTTGATTCTCTAATCCTGTGGGGCGGCTGATAACAAACAAAAATAAAAATAATAAATTATTCATCAGCCGCTGTTCCCCATAATTATTGGTGGCCAGGCTATCTTTGGCCTGTTCAAGCAATCAGCCAGCACTTAGATTTCTATAAATACCTCAATTGAAGATGCGCAAAGGGGCTAGCATCCGAAAAAATCAAAAAGACCCCTGAAAAGAATCTCTACTCCAGAATCCTAAATTTGGAGTAAAGAAACCTGTCCCCAACCTATATTTTCTTGTTTTCTTTGAGACAGAAGCACCAGTCTCGATGGATTTCAGAACCTCCTTGTCACTCTAAACTCCCTCCAGACCCTATACTGCTCACAACACCACTGAATCCTACACTGTTTCTCCATTAAAATACATTTTTGCCATTAAGTCCTACTCCAGCTCTATACTGTACTTCGGTTTATTCCACATTGGCTCCAATCCACAGTCTGGTTTCTCCCAAGTCCATACCACACCGGTTCTATTTTATCTCTTTTCTTTTTTTTATTGTTTATTCTCCTGCCAGATTTGTAATTTTGTTGAACCTGTTCCCTTGTTCAAGTTTATTCTGTTGAATTTCTTTTATTTTGCTTTGTAACTAATAATAACAATAAAAGAACTATGTGACCCTGATTTCTCGAAAGCTTGAGAATACGTAGGAGCGGGAAACAGTTCCTGTCAGGCCCATCTATCTTTATTTAATTTTTATAGTTTCCAATTTTGTCTTGTTATTAAAAGGAAGAGCGAGGTTAATTTGGATAAGACATCCTGTTAATCTCATTTATATATATATATATATATATATATTTTAAAAAGGGTGGAGCGAGGTTAATTTGGAAGAGACGTTCTGTTAATCTCATGTAAAAAATTCTGTGTTTATTTTTGTCTATTTTTGTATGCTTTGTCATTTTGTACATTTTTTTTTGAAGAAGTTAAAATAATTTTTGGACTAATTATAATACGCGCTATCATATTGAGGTAACCGTTTTATAACGGACAGTTGTGAGGTGCTAATACCTTCCTCACCTGTAATTAGACTCCCGAACTTGGAATTTTATTTTCATAACCAGTGCTTTAATGAAAGGTTTTCCTGGTATTTTATCCTTAAAAATATTGGTAGCGACTCCCTGTTTTCTTTTTGAAAGGATTTCGAAACCACGTTTTAATACTTTGAGGGTCGGCCGTCCCGCCGCGATCCGGTCGCGACACATTATCAAAATTATTTATCCTGAAATGCATATTCAAACACAAGGGTTAGGTTTAGGGTTTAGGGTTTAGGGTTTAGGGTTTATGGTTTATGGGTTCAGGGTTTGTGGTCTTAGGTTTAGGGTTTAGGGTTTCTGGTTTAGGGTTTATGGTTTGGGGTTTAGGGTTTGGGATTTATGGGTTTGGGGTTAGGGTTTAGGGTTTATGGGTTAGGGTTTAGGGTTTAGGGTTTAGGGTTTAGGGTTTACTGTTTAGAGTTTAGAGTTTAGGGTTTAGTGTTTAGGGTTTGGGGTTTGGGGTTTGGGGTTTAAGGTTTGGGATTAAGGGTTCGGTATTGAGGGTTTATGGTTTAGGGATTAGGGTTTAGGGTTAGGGTTTAGGGTGTAGGGTTTAGGGTTTAGCGTTTAAGGTTTAGGGTTTTAGGGTGTTAGGGGTTAGGTTTGAGGGTTAGGGTTTGTCATTTAGAGTTTAGGGTTTTAGGGGTTTAGGGTTCAGGTTTTAGGGTTTTAGTGGTTACGGTTTAGGGTTTAGGGTTAAGGAGTTATGGTTTGTGCATTATGGTTTACGGATTAGGGTTTAAGGTTTAGGGTTTTGGGGTTTAGGGTTTAGGGTTTAAGGGTTACGGTTTGTAGGTTACAGGTTAGGGTTTAGGGTTTAGGGTATGGGGTTTAGGCTTTAGGCTTTAGGCTTTAGGGTGTAGGCTTAGTGTATAGGGTTTGGGGTTTGGGGTTTAGGGTTTAGGGTTTAAGGTTTAGGGTTTAGGGTTTAGGGTTACAGGTTTAGCGTTCATGGTTTAGGGTTCAGTGCTTAGGGCTTATGGTTTTATGGTTTAAGGTTTAGGGTTTAGGGTTTAGGGTTTAAGGTTTAGGGTTTAGGGTTTAAGGTTTAGGGTGTGAGGTTTAGGGTTTAGGTTTTGTGGTTTAGGGTTTAAGGTTTAGGGTTTTATGGGTTTAAGGGTTAGGGTTTAGGGTTTAGGGTTTAGGGTTTATGGTTTAGGGTTTAGGGTTTTAGGTTTAGGGTTCAGGGTTTAGGGCTTGAGGTTTGGTGTTTAGGGTTTAGGGTTTAGGGTTTATGGTTTGGGTTTTAGGGTTTAGGGTTTAGGGTTTGGTGTTTATGGTTTAGGATATAGGGTTTATGGTTTATGGTTTAGGATATAGGTTTAAGGGTTTATGGTTTAGGGTTTATGTTTAGGGTTTAGGTTTTTGGGTTTAAGGTGTGGGGTTTAGGGTTTAGGGTTTAGGGTTTATGGTTTAGGGTTAAGGGTTTGGGGTTTGGGGTTTAGGGTTAAGGATTTGAGGTTTTGGGTTTGGGGTTTTAGGTTTATGGTTTAGGGTTTTGAGGTTAGGGTTTAGGGTTTAGGGTTTGTGGTTTAGGGTTTGGTGTTTAGGATTTAGGGTTTAGGGTTTAGGGTTTGGGGTTTGGTGTTTATTGTTTAGGGTTTAAGGGTTAGGGTTTGTTTGTTAGGATTTAGGGTTTAGGGTTTAAGGTTTAAGGGTTATGGTTTAGGGTATGTGATTTGGTTTTAGGGTTTAGGGTTTAGGGGTCGCAGTTTAGGTTTTGGCGTTTGGGTTTAAGGTTTAGGGTTTATGGTTTAGGGTTTACGGGTTAGGGTTTGGGGTTGAGGATTTGGGGTTTAGGGTTTTAGGGATTAGGGTTAGGGGTTAGGGTTTATTGGTTACGATTTAGGGTTTAAGGTTTAAGGTTTAGGGTTTAGGGTTTGGGCTTTGGGCTTTGGGGTGTAGGGCTTAGGGTTTATGGGTTGCATGTTAGGGTGTAGTGTTTAGGGTTTGGGTTTGGGGTTTAGGGTTTAGGGATTCAGGTTTAGGGTGCGGGGTTTAGGGTTGGGGTGTGGTGTGGTGTTTAGGGTTTAGGGTTTGGGGTTTGGGGTTTAGGGTTTAGAGTTTAGGGTTTAGGGTTTGGGGTTTGTGGTTTGGGGTTTATGGTTTAGGGTTTATGGTTTCGGGTTTATAGTTTAGGGTTTAGGGTTTGGTGTTTAAGTGTAGGGTTTAAGGTTGGGGTTAAGTGTTTAGGGTTTAGGGTTTAAGGTTTAGTGTTTAGGGTTTAAGGTTAAGGGATTATCGCTTAGGGTTTATGGTTTATGGTTTGGGCTTTAGGGTTTAAGGTTTAAGGTTTGGGGTTTAGGGTTTGGATTTAGTGTTTAGGGTTTAGGGTTTGGGGTTTGTGGGTTTAGGGTTTAGCGTTTAGGGCTCAGGGCTTAGGGTTTGTGGGTTATGGTTTAGGGTTTAGGGTTAGGGTTTAGGGTTTGTGGTTTAAGGGTTTAGGGTTTAGGGTTTGGGGATTAGGTTTAGTGTTTAAGGTTTGGGGCTTAGAGTGTAGGGTTTAGGTTTTAGGGGTTTAGGGTTTAGGGTTTAGGGTTTAGGGTTTAGGGTTTAGGGTTTCGTGTTTAGGGTTTGTCATTTAGGGTTTAGGGTTTATGGTCTGGGGTTTAGGGTTTTAGGGTTAGGGGTTTGGGGTTTGGGGTTAGGGTTTGTGGTGTAAGGTTTAGAGTTTAGGGTTTAGAGTTTAGGGTTTAGGGTTTAGGGTTTAGGGTTTATGGTCTGGGGTTTAGGGTTTTAGGGTTAGGGGTTATGGGTTTGGGGTTAGGGTTTGTGGTGTAAGGGTTAGAGTTTAGGGTTTAGTGTTTAGGGTTTCGGGTTTACGGTTTAGGGTTTAAGATGTAGGGTTTAGGGTTTAGCGTTTGGGGTTGAGGCTTTATGGTTTTGGGTTTAGGTTTTGGGTTTAGGGTTTATGGTTTAGGGTTTAGTGTTTGGGGTTTAGGGTTTGGGGTTTAGGGTTTAGGGTTTAGGGTTTATGGTTTAAGGTTTATGGTCTGGGGTTTGGGGGTTAGGGTTTGGGGTTGAGAATTTAGGGTTGAGGGTTGAGGGATTAGGGTTTAGGGGTCAGGGTTTGTGGATTACGGTTTAGTGTTTAAGGTTTAGTGTTTAGGGTTTGGGGTTTAGGGTTCAGGGTTTAGGGTTTAGGGGTTAGGGTTTGTGGGTTATGGTTTAGGGTTTACGGTTTGGGTGTAGAGTATAGGGTTTAGGGTTTAGACTTAGGGTTTGGGGTTTAGGGTATGGGGTTTGGCGTTTAAGGTGTAGGGTGTAGGGTTTAGGGTATGGGGTTTGGCGTTTAAGGTTTGGGGTTTAGGGTTTTAGGTTTTAGGTTTAGGGTTTAGGGTTTAGGGTTTAGGGTTTGGGGTTGGGGGTTTAGGGTTTAGGTTTGTAGTTTAGGGTTTAGGGGTTAGGGTTTAGGTTTAGGGTTTAAGGTTTGGGGTGTAGTGTTTATGGTTTAGGGTTTAAGGTTTAGCGTTTAGTGTTTAGGGTTTAGGGTTAAGGGATTATTGTTTAGGGTTTAGGGTTTAGGGTTTAGGGTTTAGGGTTTAGCGTTTAGGGTTTAGGGTTTAGGGTTTATGGTTTGGTGTTTAGGGTTTGGGTTTGGGGTTTGGGGTTTAAGGCTTAGGGTTTGTGGGGTAGGGTTAAGGGTTAGGGTTTAGTGTTTAGGGTTAAGGTTTTTGGTTTAGAGTTAGGGTTTAGGGTTTAGTGTTTGGGGTTTAGGGTTTGGGGTTTAGGGTTTGTGGTTTAGGGTTTGGTGTTTGGGTTTAGGCTTTAGGCTTTAGGTTTAGGGTTTGGGGGTTAGGAGTTAGGGTTTAGGGTTTATGGTCTGGGGTTTGGAGGTTAGGGGTTAGGGTTTAGGGTTCGTGGTTTAGGGTTTGGTGTTTGGGTTTAGGGTTAAGGGTTTAGGGGTTAGGGGTTAGGGTTTAGGGGTTTATGGTTTAGGGTTTGAAGGTTAGGGTTTGGGGATGAGGATTTGGGGTTTAGGGTTTAGGGTTTAGGGTTTTGGGTTATGGTTGAGGGTTTAGGGTTTAAGGTTAAGGGTTTAGGGTTTAGGCTTAGGTTTTAGGGTTTGGGGTTTAGTGTTTAGGGTTTAAAATTTAGTGTGTAAGGTTTAGGGTTTGGGGTTTGGCATTTAGGGTTTGGGGTTTGGTGTTTAGGGTTTAGAGCTTAGGGTTTAGTGTTTGGGGTTTATGGTTTAGTGTTTATGGTTTGGGGTTTGGGGTTTAGGGTTTAGGGTTTAGGGTTTGGGGTTTAGGGTTTAGGGTTTAGGGTTTATAGTTTAGGGTTTAGGGTTTGGGGTTTATGTGTTGGGCTTAAGGTTTGGGGTGTAGTTATTAGGGTTTAGGGTTTAGGGTTTAGTGTTTAGTGTTTAGGGTTGAGGGTTTAGGGATTATCGTTTAGGGTTTAGGGTTTAGGGTTTGGGGTTTAGGGTTTATGGGGTAGGGTTTAGGGTTTAGGGTTTAGGGTTTGGGGTTTGGTGTTTAAGGTTTGGGGTTTGGGGTTTAGGGCTTAGGGTTTGTGGGTTAGGGTTTAGGAATCAGGGTTAGCGTTTGGGTTTTTTGGTTTAAGGTTTAGGGTGTGGGGTTTGGGGTTTAGGTTTAGTGTTTAGGGTTTAGGGAGCAGTGTGTAGGGTTTAGGGTTTAGGGGTTTAGGGTGTAGGATTTAGCGTTTAGGGGTTAAGGTTTAGTGTGTAGGGTTTAGGTTTTGTTGTTTAGGGTTTAGGGTTTATGGTTTGGGGTTTAGGCTTTAGGGTTTTATGGTTAGGGGTTACGTGTTTGGGGTTAGGGTTTAGGGTTAGGTTTAGGGTTTAGGGTTTAGGGTTTGGGGTTTAAGGTTTAGGTTTAAGATTTAGGGTTTAGGGTTTAAGATTGAGGGTTTAGGGTTTAGGGTTTGGGGTTGAGGGTTTGGGGTTTAAGGTTAAGGTTTAAGGTATAGGGTTTAGTGTTTGGGGTTTAGCGTTTGGGGTTTGGGGTTTGGGGTTTTGGGTTTTGGGTTTGTGGTTTAGGGTTTGGTGTTTGGGTTTAGGGTTTAGGGTTTAGGGGTTAGGGTTTAAGGTTTATAGTATGGTGTTTGGGGGTTAGGGTTTGGGGTTGAGGATTTGGGGTTTAGGGTTTAGGAATTAGGGTTTGGGGTTAGGGTTTGTGGGTTACGGTTTAGTGTTTAGGGTTTAGCGTTTGGGGTTTAGGTTTTAAGGTTTAGGGTTTAGGGGTTAGGATGTATAGGTTATGGTTTAGGGTTTAGGGTTTATGGGTTATGGTTTAGGGTTTAGGGTTGAAGGTTTAGGGTTAAAGGTTTATGGTTAGGGTTTAGGGTTTGGGATATAGGGTTTAGGGTTTCAGGTTTATGGTGTAGTGTTTAGGGTTGGGGTTTGGTGTTTAGGGTTTGGGGTTTGGGGTTTACAGCTTAGGGTTTAGGGTTTGGGGTTTATGGTTTAGGGTTTGGGGTTTGGTGTTAAGGGTTTGGGGTTTGGGGTTTGGGGTTTAGGGTTTAGAGGTTAGGGTTTGGGGTTTGGGTTTGATGGTTTAGTGTTTAGGGTTTAGGGTTTGGGGTTTAGGGTTTAGTGTTTAGGGTTTCAGGTTTAGGGTTTAGGGTTTAGGGTTTAGGGTTTTAGGTTTGTAGTTTAGGGTTTAGGGGTTGGGGTTTAGGTTTAGGGTTTAAGATTTGGGGTGTAGTGTTTAGGGTTTAGGGTTTAAGGTTTAGGGTTTAGTGTTTAGGGTTTAGGGTTAAGGGATTATTGTTTAGGGTTTAGGGTTTATGGTTTGGGGTTTAGGGTTTAGCGTTTAGGGTTTAGGGTTTAGGGTTTATGGTTTGGTGTTTAGGGTTTGGGGTTTGGGGTTTGGGGTTTAGGGCTTAGGGTTTGTGGGGTAGGGTTAAGGGTTAGGGTTTAGTGTTTAGGGTTAAGGTTTTTTGGTTTAGGGTTTAGGGTTTAGGGTTTAATGTTTAGGGTTTAGGGTTTGGGGTTTAGGGTTCATGGTTTAGGGTTTGGTGTTTGGGTTTAGGGTTTAGGGTTTAGGCTTAGGGTTTGGGGGTTAGGAGTTAGGGTTTAGGGTTTATGGTCTGGGGTTTGGAGGTTAGGGGTTAGGGTTTAGGGTTCGTGGTTTAGGGTTTGGCGTTTGGGTTTAGGGTTAAGGGTTTAGGGGTTAGGGGTTAGGGTTTAGGGGGTTAGGGTTTATGGTTTATGGTTTAGGGTTTGAAGGTTAGGGTTTGGGGTTGAGGATTTGGGGTTTAGGGTTAGGGATTAGGGTTTTAGGTTATGGTTGAGGGTTTACGGATCAAGGTTAAGGGTTTAGGGTTTAGGCTTAGGTTTTAGGGTTTGGGGTTTAGCGTTTAGGGTTTAAAATTTAGTGTGTAAGGTTTAGGGTTTGGGGTTTAGCATTTAGGGTTTGGGGTTTGGTGTTTAGGGTTTAGAGCTTAGGGTTTAGTGTTTGGGGTTAATGGTTTAGTGTTTATGGTTTGGGGTTTGGGGTTTAGGGTTTAGGGTTTAGGGTTTAGGGTTTGGGGTTTAGGGTTTAGGGTTTATAGTTTAGGGTTTAGGGTTTAGGGTTTATGTGTAGGGTTTAAGGTTTGGGGTGTAGTTATTAGGGTTTAGGGTTTAGGGTTTAGGGTTTAGTGTTTAGTGTTTAGGGTTGAGGGTTAAGGGATTATCGTTTAGGGTTTAGGGTTTAGGGTTTAGGGGGTAGGGTTTAGGGTTTAGGGTTTAGGGTTTGGGGTTTGGTGTTTAAGGTTTGGGGTTTGGGGTTTAGGGCTTAGGGTTTGTGGGTTAGGGTTTAGGAATCAGGGTTAGCGTTTAGGTTTTTTGGTTTAAGGTTTAGGGTGTGGGGTTTGGGGTTTAGGTTTAGTGTTTAGGGTTTGGGGTGCAATGTGTAGGGTTTAGGGTTGTAGGGGTTTAGGGTGTAGGGTTTAGTGTTTAGGGGTTAAGGTTTAGTGTTTAGGGTTTAGGTTTTGTTGTTTAGGGTTTAGTGTTTGGGGTTTAGGCTTTAGGGTTTTAGGGTTAGGGGTTACGTGTTTGGGGTTAGGGTTTAGGGTTAGGGTTTAGGGTTTAGGGTTTAGGTTTTGGGGTTTAAGGTTTAGGTTTAAGATTTAGGGTTTAGGGTTTAAGATTGAGGGTTTAGGGTTTAGGGTTTGGGGTTGAGGGTTTGGGGTTTAAGGTATAGGGTTTATGGTTTAGGGTTTAGTGTTTGGGGTTTAGTGTTTGGGGTTTGGGGTTTGGGGTTTTGGGTTTTGGGTTTGTGGTTTAGGGTTTGGTGTTTGGGTTTAGGGTTTAGGGTTTAGGGGTTAGGGTTTAAGGTTTATAGTATGGTGTTTGGGGGTTAGGGTTTGGGGTTGAGGATTTGGGGTTTAGGGTTTAGGAATTAGGGTTTGGGGTTAGGGTTTGTGGGTTACGGTTTAGTGTTTAGGGTTTAGTGTTTGGGGTTTAGGTTTAAAGGTTTAGGGTTTAGGGGTTAGGATGTATAGGTTATGGTTTAGGGTTTAGGGTTTAGGGTTTATGGGTTATGGTTTAGGGTTGAGGGTTGAAGGTTTAGGGTTCAAGGTTTAGGGTTAGGGTTTAGGGTTTGGGATTTAGGGTTTAGGGTTTTAGGTTTACGGTGTAGTGTTTAGGGTTTGGGGTTTGGTGTTTAGGGTTTGGGGTTTGGGGTTTAGGGTTTACAGCTTAGGGTTTAGGGTTTTGGGTTTATGGTGTAGGGTTTAGGGTTTAGGGTTTGGGGTTTGGTGTTAAGGGTTTGGGGTTTGGGGTTTGGTGTTTAGGGTTTAGAGGTTTGGGTTTGGGGTTTAGGGTTTAGGGTTCGTGTTTTAGGGTTTCGTGTTTGGGTTTAGGGTTTAGGCTTTAGGCTTAGGGTTTGGGGGTTAGGAGTTAGGCTTTAGGGTTTATGGTCTGGGGTTTGGAGGTTAGGGGTTAGGGTTTAGGGTTCGTGGTTTAGGGTTTGGCGTTTGGGTTTAGGGTTAAGGGTTTAGGGGTTAGTGGTTAGGGTTTATGGGGTTAGGGTTTAGGGTTTAGGGTTTAGGGTTTGAAGGTTAGGGTTTGGGGTTGAGGATTTGGGGTTTAGGGTTTAGGGATTAGGGTTTTGGGTTATGGTTGAGGGTTTAGGGTTTAAGGTTAAGGGTTTAGGGTTTAGGCTTAGGTTTTAGGGTTTGGGGTTTAGAGTTTAGGGTTTAAAATTTAGTGTGTAAGGTTTAGGGTTTGGGGTTTGGCATTTAGGGTTTGGGGTTTGGTGTTTAGGGTTTAGAGCTTAGGGTTTAGTGTTTGGGGTTTATGGTTTAGTGTTTAGGGTTTGGGGTTTGGGGTTTAGGGTTTAGGGTTTAGGGTTTAGGGTTTGGGGTTTGGGGTTTAGGGTTTAGGGTTTATAGTTTAGGGTTTAGGGTTTAGGGTTTATATGTAGGGTTTAAGGTTTGGGGTGTAGTTATTAGGGTTTAGGGTTTAGGGTTTAGTGTTTAGTGTTTAGGGTTGAGGGTTAAGGGATTATCGTTTAGGGTTTGGGGTTTAGGGTTTAGGGGGTAGGGTTTAGGGTTTAGGGTTTAGGGTTTGGGGTTTGGTGTTTAAGGTTTGGGGTTTGGGGTTTAGGGCTTAGGGTTTGTGGGTTAGGGTTTAGGAATCAGGGTTAGCGTTTAGGTTTTTGGTTTAAGGTTTAGGGTGTGGGGTTTGGGGTGTAGGTTTAGTGTTTAGGGTTTGGGGTGCAGTGGGTAGGGTTTAGGGTTGTAGGGGTTTAGGGTGTAGGGTTTAGCGTTTAGGGGTTAAGGTTTAGTGTTTAGGTTTTAGGTTTTGTTGTTTAGGGTTTAGGGTTTATGGTTTGGGGTTTAGGCTTTAGGGTTTTAGGGTTAGGGGTTACATGTTTGGGGTTAGGGTTTAGGGTTAGGGTTTAGGGTTTAGGGTTTAGGGTTTGGGGTTTAAGGTTTAGGTATAAGATTTAGGGTTTAGGGTTTAAGATTAAGGGTTTAGGGTTTAGGGTTTGGGGTTGAGGGTTTGGGGTTTAAGGTTGATCTGTCCTGAACCGGGGTCTATACCTTAAGATGACCGGTGATGATATAGAAAAGAGATATGAATGTTGGAAATCCTTTGAAGGAGTTTTGCTTTGAACGTAGGTACCAGATTTTTGATGTTCTGAAGAGATGCAAAAGAGTCTACTTGCAAGGAACTTTGACACTTGCATGGATATGGTGTTCCTTGATATCTTCAGTAAATAAAGCCAATTGTTGGCTTTCTTTCTTCTCGTAAACACACATAGATCAATGTTGTAATTCTTTTGATTTGTTCTGACACTAATACTGACTATATTCAGCATTTCTAAAGTGTGCAGAGTTGTTATGTTGAGTTCCTCAAAAACTGTATTGGCTACTCTGGTGATTTGTCTCTTATCCCTTTTGATGATAAACACATTCTTCTGGATGAGGGCTTGATTTTCAAGGCATAATTAAAGGATTTTAGAACATTGTAATCTGTACTTTTGAGTAACGTTCAAGTTGCAAGATCTCAATGCTCAAAAAGTCTGAGGTATGATTTTGTTAATTCATATGACTGAAAATTCTTGAACCAGACCGTTGATGATCTAGAAAATCCGTGACTTGTGTACGTTTAGTAGAAAACAGCTTTAATAGAGGGATTGCATGTGTATTGAATCATTCCGGAGTTAAGTAGTGAAGATCGGGTATGGACGTAGAACCTTCATTCCGGATTTTTACATGCAAGATGAAGAACGGATAGAGACGTATAACTATCGTTTTCATGCATAGGCATTTTGATAGCCAAAGACTTGATTTGACAGAAAAGATAGAGTATCTTTTGTCAAGTATAGATAGTTTGATATAAAAGCCTGGTAAAAAGCGTATCTTGCTTCTTAAAGATCAGGACTTTTGGTTGTAAATATCATAATAGGGATCGCCGTTGTAAGTGAACATGTTATTGTCATGAGAACGGCTTGTAATGTAAATCTTGAGGGGGAATGACTGTGAGAACGTTTCGTCAAGAGTTCATTCCTCAAGATATTCGTTAAACTGTTGATGCTGTCCCCCAGTATTATTGGGTGATCAGTATTTTGAACGAACTCTGAGTGATACTTTCACGTGAGTTCTTAAGAGTGAGGACTTCGGATAGAAATTCCTCTATTTGATAATTTCGAATGTAAATATTTCCGACTGAAAGGTTTCGGGTGAATGTGCCTAAGATTGTGGCGTACCCGAATGAATTATTCTTGGGTCGGAGTTTATGAGTCAGGTTTCAATTGAAGAATTGATGACTCAGAATTTAAAGCTATAAAACTTCCAAATAAAGAACTTCAAAAGAGAGTATTAATTTGGAGTTCAGTATAACTTACTTGTTGTGTTTGGAGTTCGGTTTGATCCTACAATCCATGTCGTATTTGGTGTTCGGTTTAATCCTACTAACCGTTCTCCAATCGGTCTTTGGTTCTTCCCAGTGACGATTCTTCACCAACGTTCGGTCAGTCCTACTAGTCGTACTCAGAGTTCGGTTTAATCCTACAATCCGATCCTTCAACACGGGGTTCAGATCAGGGCTAATCCCGAACCTACTGCGCCCGTTACTTGGGGTTCAGCGTGGTCTTGAAGAAGAACCAGCTTACTGCGCCCAAGCCTTCAATGTTTTATGAAGAGTAAAGCATTCAATAATCCGTTCAGCGTGATTAATATTGAGGTCGGATTGAAATAATTGCCTCAGAAAATTAATCAAATCATTTAAGATAAATAAGTTTTAGAACGGAGAAATATATACATGAATATTGTCCCCAAGTATAAGTTTGTTAAGGGATTGGTACCTGTCATGAGGCATTACCCTTAATTCCTTTGGGGAGAGAAAGAGCCGATCTGTTGTAACAGGACGGATGACTATTATTAATTCGTGTTTCTCTCACTGGAGAGAACGATGTCGTCCATTGGGAGAGTATTGTTCCGAGTTTGGGGAACTGTATCTCAATCGTAAGAGTACGGATTGAGTCTTCAAAGACTTCCATCATAAGGATGATGATGGGAATTGTCCGCGCCAGGAGTTACCTCGTCAACTCACAGAATATGTGATTGAGAGAATCCGTCCTGGGGAACTGTATCTCAATCGTAAGAGTACGGATTGAGTCTTCAAAGACTTCCATCATAAGGATGATGATGGGAATTGTCCGCGCCAGGAGTTACCTCGTCAATTCACAGAATATGTGATTGAGAGCATCCGTCCTGGGGGAGTGTATCTCAATCGTTCTTCTTCAACCGGTGTTGGATTTCACTCATTCACCAGCCTTCAAATAGGGTTCGGTGCAATCCTACAACCCATTTCCTGAGGTTCGGTTTAATCCTACAACTCAGGTCTTCACCGAGGTTCGGCCAAACCTACTAGTCGTACTCGGAGTTCGGTTCAATCCTACAATCCGAGCCTTCACCGGTGTTCAGCCAAACTTACTAACCGTACCCAGAGTTCGGTTTAATCCTACAATCTGGGCCTTCGAATGGGGTTCGGTGCAATCCTACAACCCATTTCCTGAGGTTCGGTTTAATCCTATAACTCAGGTCTTCACCGACGTTCGGCCAAACCTACTAATCGTACTCGAAGTTCGGTTCAATCCTACAATCCGAGCCTTCACCGGTGTTCAGCCAAACTTACTAACCGTACCCAGAGTTCGGTTTAATCCTACAATCTGGGCCTTCGAATGGGGTGATTCACCCAGTTGTACCTTCGAAGAGGTTCATCGCTAACAACGGATACATTGTTAGGATCATCCGTCCTTCTTGGTAAAACCTGATCTGGATCTACTCTTATCACTCCGTTGTAACGTTGGGGATTTCTCTCTTGCCACTGTTGCTTCCAAGTGTATTTCAATGCTCACATACTTGGATGCTTTCCTCCTGAATTCTTCAAAATTCACTGGAGGATTCTTTGCCAATGACATGGCAAAAGCAGAGCTTGGTTGTAAAGCTTCTATTGCTATGTGCAATTGAAGTGCTTCTGCCAAGTTTGGAACAGCAGCTGCTTCCTTGTGAAACCTCTTCAAGAAGTCCTTGAGAGTTTCATGCTCCCCCTGCCTAATCTGAGCCAACGTATGAGATGTTCTGGGAATATCACTGGAAATGACAAAGTGGTCCACAAACGCTGTTGCCATTTCTTCCCATGAGTTAATGGAACCTGATGGTAGCTTCCTGAACCAGCTAAGGGCATCATCAACAAGAGTCCGAGGGAACATCCTGCACATGACATCTTCATCTGCCCCCAGGTACATGGCTTCGAGTGTATAAGCATCAAGATGCTTAGTAGGATCAGTTTCACCACTGTATTTTTCTATAGAGAGAGGTTGAGTAGTCTGTAGGTGCTTAGAGATGCGTACACTCATAAGTCTCCTTGAAAAAGGGACTGTGAGCTTATAAGTTACTGGAGAGGCTGTCATCAGCCTCCTCTTCCCTTTAACAACTCTCTTATCAGAGTCGTGGATCTATTCCTTCCCTTCAAATGTGGGGATATTTGAATACTGGGGGTAGAGGATTTTTCTCCCTCGGTTGTGTGATGTGTCCCCTTGATCAGAGACATGGCTCTCTCCTCCACGCTCTTTCTTTCACGTTTCAATTCCATCAGTTCCTCCATCAACTTTCTTATCATCTCATCCTTTAGATTTGGTGCTGAAACCTGCACCATTCTTCTTGAACTTTCCACAGGCGACTCGAGAGCTAAGTGCCTGTTCACTGGTTGTTCCTGGGCAGTGATGTCTTTCACGTGCCCATCTGGTTGGTTTCTCCTATTGCCTTCCATGATAAGAGGCCAGCCTTCTTAAACGAGAAGTGGGAATAACTTTAACGAGTCCCACCGGGCGTGCCAATGATCTGTCCTGAACCGGGGTCTAGAGATCCGGACTTAAGTCAATCACAAACAGTATGTAAATACCGTATAGGAGACCGGATGTATGAGTATCCGGTGTAAGTATCCATTGTCCTTGATTGAGGAGGGCGGATTGGGCGTCCTGGAGATCCTTCACACCGACCTAACGCGTTGAATGGTGGTGTCACCTGCAAAGATTCTCCGACGTTCAAGTCAGTGATGATATTCCAAGTAAGGAATGTATTTCAGAGTAATTGTTCATAAAATTCAGTTGAAGATCCCCCACTTCATTAATGAAATGAGTTCATATACCTGATTGGCTCGTTTTACGAGGACTCGTTAGTGGGGAACCACTAACTCCCATTAACATTATTTTATTGCGCACTTACCAGCATGATTGGGTCAAGTGGCAATTTTATATTGAGCATGGAGAATATAGACTAGGATTAGGGTAGACTAGGATTAGGGAACAAGTTGACCATCCCCGTGAGCAGAATTTGGCTCGTAGTGCAGGGAATTAGTGATCGATCCCTGTAGCAATGATCCTTATCTTTAGCACAGTGACGTGTGTGTTGTCCGGTGTCATGGTGTTATCCTGAACAACCGGTATAGGGAGAACGGCTGATACGGAATTACAGTCCGGATGTATACTGATGACACCGGTTACACGTTGATGTCTTGACAAAGACGTTGAAATATGTCTTGCAGATCGGATACCGGTATTGAGACCGGATCAAAGGTTAAGGTTTAAGGTATAGGGTTTATGGTTTAGGGTTTAGTGTTTGGGGTTTAGGATTTGGGGTTTGGGGTTTGGGGTTTTAGGTTTTGGGTTTGTGGTTTAGGGTTTGGTGTTTGGGTTTAGGGTTTAGGGTTTAGGGGTTAGGGTTTAAGGTTTATAGTATGGTGTTTGGGGGTTAGGGTTTGGGGTTGAGGATTTGGGGTTTAGGGTTTAGGAATTAGGGTTTGGGGTTAGGGTTTGTGGGTTACAGTTTAGTGTTTAGGGTTTAGTGTTTAGGGTTTTGGTTTTAAGGTTTAGGGTTTAGGGGTTAGGATGTATAGGTTATGGTTTAGGGTTTAGGGTTTAGGGTTTATGGGTTATGGTTTAGGGTTTAGGGTTGAAGGTTTAGGGTTGAAGGTTTAGGGTTAGGGTTTAGCGTTTGGGATATAGGGTTTAGGGTTTCAGGTTTACGGTGTAATGTTTAGGGTTTGGGGTTTGGTGTTTAGGGTTTGGGGTTCGGGGTTTAGGGTTTACAGCTTAGGGTTTAGGGTTTGGGGTTTATGGTTTAGGGTTTAGGGTTTAGGGTTGGGGGTTTGGCGTTAAGGGTTTGGGGTTTGGGGTTTGGGGTTTAGGGTTTAGAGGTTAGGGTTTGGGGTTTGGGTTTGATGGTTTAGTGTTTAGGGTTTAGGGTTTGGGGTTTAGGGTTTAGTGTTTAGGGTTTCAGGTATAGGGTTTAGGGTTTAGGGTTTTGGGTTTAGGGCTTAGGGCTTAGGGTTTGTGGGTTAAGGTTTAGAGTTAGGGTTTAGGGGGTTAGGGTTTAGGGTTTATGGTTTAGGGTTTGAAGGTTAGGGTTTGGGGTTGAGGATTTGGTGTTTAGGGTTTAGGGATAAGGGTTTAGGGGTTAGGGTTTTGGGTTATGGTGGAGGGTTTAGGGTTTAAGGTTAAGGGTTTAGGGTTTAGGGTTTAGGCTTAGGTTTTAGGGTTTGGGGTTTAGCGTTTAGGGTTTAAAATTTAGTGTGTAAGGTTTAGGGTTTGGGGTTTGGGGTTTGGCATTTAGGGGTTGGGGTTTGGTGTTTAGGGTTTAGAGCTTAGGGTTTAGTGTTTAGGGTTTGGGGTTTGGGGTTTAGGGTTTAGGGTTTAGGGTTTAGGGTTTAGGGTTTAGGGTTTATAGTTTAGGGTTTAGGGTTTGGGGTTTATGTGTAGGGTTTAAGGTTTGGGTGTAGTTATTAGGGTTTAGGGTTTAGGGTTTAGTGTGTAGTGTTTAGGGTTGAGGGTTAAGGGATTATCGTTAGGCTTTAGGGTTTAGGGGGTAGGGTTTAGGGTTTAGGGGGTAGGGTTTGGGGTTTTGGGTTTCGGGTTTGGGGTTTGGGGTTTAGGGCTTAGGGTTTGTGGGTTAGGGTTTAGGAATTAGGGTTAGCGTTTAGGTTTTTTGGTTTAAGGTTTAGGGTATGGGGTTTGGGGTTTAGGTTTAGTGTTTAGGGTTTGGGGTGCAGTGTGTAGGGTTTGGGGTTGTAGGGTTTAGGGTGTAGGTTTTAGCGTTTAGGGGTTAAGGTTTAGTATTTAGGGTTTAGGTTTTGTGGTTTAGGGTTTATGGTTTGGGGTTTGGGGTTTGGGGTTTTAGGTTTAGGGGTTACATGTTTGGGGTTAGGGTTTAAGGTTTGTGGTTTAGGGTTTAGGGTTTAGGGTTTAAGGTTTAGGTTTAAGATTTAGGGTTTAGGGTTTAAGAATGAGGGTTTAGGGTTTAGGGTTTGGGGTTGAGGGTTTGGGGTTTAAGGTTAAGGTTTAAGGTATAGGGTTTATGGTTTAGGGTTTAGTGTTTAGGGTTTAGGGTTTGGGGTTTGGGGTTTGGGGTTTTGGGTTTTGGGTTTGTGGTTTAGGGTTTGGTGTTTGGGTTTAGGGTTTAGGTTTTAGGGGTTAGGGTTTAAGGTTTATGGTATGGTGTTTGGGAGTTAGGGTTTGGGGTTGAGGATTTGGGGTTTAGGGTTTAGGAATTAGGGTTTGGGTTTAGGGTTTAAGGTTTAGGGTTTAGGGTTTAGGGTTTAAGGATTAAGGTTTAGGGTTTGGGGTATAGGGTTTAGGGTTTGTTGTTAGGGTTTAGGGTTTAGGGTTTAGGGTTTAGGATTTAGTGTTTAGAGTTTAGGGTTTGGGGTTTAGAGCTTAGGGTGTAGGGTTTAGGGATTAGGGGTTGAGGGTTAGGGTTTAAGGTTTAGGGTTTGGGGTTTGGGGTTTGGGGTTTAGGGTTTGGGGTTGAGGGTTGAGGGTTTAAGGTTTAGGGTTTAGGTTTAGGGGTTAGGGTTTGTGGGTTACAGTTTAGGGTTTAGGGTTTAGGATTTAGGGTTTAGAGTTTGGGGTTATGGTTTAGGGTTTAGGGTTCAGTGTTTAGTGTTTAAGGTTTAGGGTTTATGGTTTATCATTTAGGGTTTAGGGTTTATGGTTTGGGGTTTAGGGTTTAATGTTTAGGGTTTGTTGTTTAGCATTTGGGGTTTGGGGTTTAGGGGTTAGGGTTTGGGGTTTAGGTTTAGGGTTTATGGTTTGGGGTTTGGGGTTTAGGGTTTAGGGTTTAGAGTTTAGGGTTTGGTGTTAGGGTTTAGGGTTTAGGGTTTGGTGTTTAGAGTTTAGGGTTTGGGGTTTGGGGTTTAGGGTATAGGGTTTAGGGCTTATGGTTTAAGGGTTAGGGTTTAAGGTTTAGGGTTTGGGGTTTGGGATTTAGGGTTTGGGGTTTAGGGTTTAGGGTTTAAGGTTTAGGGTTTAGGGTTTAGGGGTTAGGGTTTGGGGTTTAGGAATAAGGTTTAGGGTTTTGGTTTGGGGTTTAGGGTTTAGGGTTTAGGGTTTAGTGTCTGGGTTTAGGAATTAGGGTTTGGGGTTTGGGGTTTAGGGTTTGGGGTTTAGGGTTTAGGGTTTAGGGTTTAGGGTTTAGGGTTTAGGGTTTAGGGTTTAGGGCTTAGGGTGTAGGGTTTAGAGATTAGGGTTTGAGGGTTAGGGATTAAGGTTTAGGGTTTGGGGTTTAGGGTTTGGGGTTTGGGGTTTAGGGTTTAAGGTTTAGGGTTTAGGTTTAGGGGTTAGGGTTTGTGGGTTACAGTTTAGGGTTTGGGGTTTAGGATTTAGGGTTTAGAGTTTGGGGTTATGGTTTAGGGTTTAGGGTTCAGTGTTTAGTGTTTAAGGTTTAGGGTTTATGGTTTATCATTTAGGGTTTAGGGTTTATGGTTTGGGGTTTAGGGTTTAATGTTTAGGGTTTGTTGTTTAGGATTTGGGGTTTGGGGTTTAGGGGTTAGGGTTTGGGGTTTAGGTTTAGGGTTTATGGTTTGGGGTTTGGGGTTTAGGGTTTAGGGTTTAGAGTTTAGGGTTTGGTGTTAGGGTTTAGGGTTTAGGGTTTGGTGTTTAGAGTTTAGGGTTTGGGGTTTGGGGTTTAGGGTATAGGGTTTAGGGCTTATGGTTTAAGGGTTAGGGTTTAAGGTTTAGGGTTTGGGGTTTGGGATTTAGGGTTTGGGGTTTAGGGTTTAGGGTTTAAGGTTTAGGGTTTAGGGTTTAGGGTTTAGGGGTTAGGGTTTGGGGTTTAGGAATAAGGTTTAGGGTTTTGGTTTGGGGTTTAGGGTTTAGGGTTTAGGGTTTAGTGTCTGGGTTTAGGGTTTAGGGTTTGGGGTTTGGGGTTTAGGGTTTAGGGTTTAGGGTTTAGGGTTTAGGGTTTAGGGTTTAGGGCTTAGGGTGTAGGGTTTAGGGATTAGGGTTTGAGGGTTAGGGTTTAAGGTTTAGGGTTTGGGGTTTAGGGTTTGGGGTTTGGGGTTTAGGGTTTAAGGTTTAGGGTTTAGGTTTAGGGGTTAGGGTTTGTGGGTTACAGTTTAGGGTTTGGGGTTTAGGATTTAGGGTTTAGAGTTTGGGGTTATGGTTTAGGGTTTAGGGTTCAGTGTTTAGTGTTTAAGGTTTAGGGTTTATGGTTTATCATTTAGGGTTTAGGGTTTATGGTTTGGGGTTTAGGGTTTAATGTTTAGGGTTTGTTGTTTAGGATTTGGGGTTTGGGGTTTAGGGGTTAGGGTTTGGGGTTTAGGTTTAGGGTTTATGGTTTGGGGTTTGGGGTTTAGGGTTTAGGGTTTAGAGTTTAGGGTTTGGTGTTAGGGTTTAGGGTTTAGGGTTTGGTGTTTAGAGTTTAGGGTTTGGGGTTTGGGGTTTAGGGTATAGGGTTTAGGGCTTATGGTTTAAGGGTTAGGGTTTAAGGTTTAGGGTTTGGGGTTTGGGATTTAGGGTTTGGGGTTTAGGGTTTAAGGTTTAGGGTTTAGGGTTTAGGGTTTAGGGGTTAGGGTTTGGGGTTTAGGAATAAGGTTTAGGGTTTTGGTTTGGGGTTTAGGGTTTAGGGTTTAGGGTTTAGTGTCTCGGTTTAGGGTTTAGGGTTTGGGGTTTGGGGTTTAGGGTTTGGGGTTTAGGGTTTGGGGTTTAGGGTTTAGGGTTTAGGGTTTAGTTTTTAGAGTTTAGGGTTTGGTCTTTAGGGTTTGGGGTTTGGGGTTTGGGGTTTAAGGTTTAGGGTTTAGTGGTTAGGGGTTGGGGGTTAGGGGTTAGGGTTTATGGGTTATTGTTTAAGGTTTAGGGTTTAGTGTTTGGGGTTTAGGATTTAGGGTTTGTGCTTTAGGGTTTAGGATTTGGGGTTTATGTTTAGGGTTTAGAGTTTGGGGTTATGGTTTAGGGTTTAGTGTTTAGGGTTTATCGTTTTTGGTTTAGGGGTTAAGGTTCAGGGTTTATGGTTTGGGGTTTGTGGTTTAGGGTTTAAGGATTAGGGTTTGTGGTTTAGGGTTTGGGGTTTAGTGTTTAGGGTTTGGGGGCTGGGGTTTGAGGTTTAGGTTTGGGGTTTGGGGTTTAGGGTTTGGGGTTGAGGGTTTAGGGTTTAAGGTTTAGGGTTTAGGTTTAGGGGTTAGGGATTATGGGTTACAGTTTAGGGTTTACGGTTTAGGATTTAGGGTTTAGAGTTTGGGGTTATGGTTTAGGGTTTAGGGTTCAGTGTTTAGTGTTTAAGGTTTAGGGTTTATGGTTTATCATTTAGGGTTTAGGGTTTATGGTTTGGGGTTTAGGGTTTAATGTTTAGGGTTTGTTGTTTAGGATTTGGGGTTTGGGGTTTAGGGGTTAGGGTTTGGGGTTTAGGTTTAGGGTTTGGGGTTTGGGGTTTAGGGTTTAGGGTTTAGAGTTTAGGGTTTGGTGTTAGGGTTTAGGGTTTAGGGTTTAGTGTTTAGAGTTTAGGGTTTGGGGTTTGGGGTTTAGGGTATAGGGTTTAGGGCTTATGGTTTAAGGGTTAGGGTTTAAGGTTTAGGGTTTGGGGTTTGGGATTTAGGGTTTGGGGTTTGGGGTTTGGGGTTTAGGGTTTAAGGTTTAGGGTTTAGGGTTTAGGGTTTAGGGGTTAGGGTTTGGGGTTTAGGAATAAGGTTTAGGGTTTTGGTTTGGGGGTTAGGGTTTAGGGTTTAGGGTTTAGTGTTTGGGTTTAGGGTTTAGGGTTTGGGGTTTGAGGTTTAGGGTTTGGGGTTTAGGGTTTAGGGTTTAGGGTTTAGGGTTTAGGGTTTAGTGTTTAGGGTTTAGGGTTTGGTGTTTAGGGTTTGGGGTTTGGGGTTTGGGGTTTAAGGTTTAGGGTTTAGGGGTTAGGGGTTAGGGGTTATGGTTTATGGGTTATTGTTTATGGTTTAGGGTTTAGTGTTTGGGGTTTAGGATTTAGGGTTTGTGCTTTAGGGTTTAGGATTTGGGGTTTATGTTTAGGGTTTAGAGTTTGGGGTTATGGTTTAGGGTTTAGGGTTTAGTGTTTAGGGTTTATCGTTTTTTGTTTAGGGGTTAAGGTTCAGGGTTTATGGTTTGGGGTTTGGGGTTTAGGGTTTAAGGATTAGGGTTTGTGGTTTAGGGTTTGGGGTTTAGTGTTTAGGGTTTGGGGGCTGGGGTTTGAGGTTTAGGTTTAAGGTATAGGGTTTGGGGTTTAGGGTTTAGGGTTTAAGGTTTAAGGTTTAGGGTTTAGGGTTTAGGGTTTAGGGTCTGGGGTTTGGTGTTTAGGTTTGGGGTTTAGGGTTTAGGGTTTGGGGTTTAGAGTTTAGGGTTTAGGGTTTAGGGTTTAGGGTTTAGGGTTTGGGGTTTACGGTTTAGGGTTTGGGGTTTAGGGTTTAGGGTTTGGGGTTAAGGGTTTAGGGTTTAGGGTTAGGGTTTAGGGTTTAGGGTTTAGTGTTTAAGGTTTAGGGGTTATGGTTTATCATTTAGGGTTTAGGGTTTATTGTTTGTGGTTTAGGGTTTAAGGTTTAGGGTTTGTGGTTTAGGGATTAGGGTTTAGTGTTTAAGGTTTGGGGGTTGGCATTTAGGTTTAGGGTTTAGGCTTTGAGGTTTAGGGTTTAGGGTTTAGGGTTTGGGGTTTAGGGTTTGGTGTTAGGGTTTGGGGTTTAGGGTTAGGGTTAGGGTGTAGTGTTTAAAGTTTAGGGTTTGGGGTTTAGGGTTTAGGGTGTAGGGTTTAGGAATTAGGGTTTAGGGTTTAAGGGTTAAGGTTTAAGGTTTAGGGTTTAGGGTTTAAGGTTTGGGGTTTGGGGTTTGGGGTTTGGTGTTTAAGGTTTGGGGGTTGGGGTTTAGGTTTAGGGTTTGGGGTTTAGGGTTTAGGGTTAGGGGTTTAGGGTTTAGTGTTTAGAGTTTAGGGTTTAGGGTTTAGGGTTTGGGGTTGAGGGTTTGGGGTTTAAGGTTAAGGTTTAAGGTATAGGGTTTATGGTTTAGGGTTTAGTGTTTGGGGTTTGGGGTTTGTGGTTTGGGGTTTTGGGTTTTGGGTTTTAGGTTTGTGGTTTAGGGTTTGGTGTTTGGGTTTAGGGTTTAGGGTTTATGGGTTAGGGTTTAAGGTTTATGGTATGGTGTTTGGGGGTTAGGGTTTGGGGTTGAGGATTTGGGGTTTAGGGTTTAGGAATTAGGGTTTGGGTTTAGGGTTTAAGGTTTAGGGTTTAGGGTTTAGGGTTAAGGGTTTAGGGTTTAGGGTTTAGTGTTTAGAGTTTAGGGTTTAGGGTTTAAGGTTTGGGGTTGAGGGTTTGGGGTTTAAGGTTAAGGTTTAAGGTATAGGGTTTATGGTTTAGGGTTTAGTGTTTGGGGTTTAGGGTTTGTGGTTTGGTGTTTGGGGTTTTGGGTTTTAGGTTTGTGGTTTAGGGTTTGGTGTTTGGGTTTAGGGTTTAGGGTTTATGGGTTAGGGTTTAAGGTTTATGGTATGGTGTTTGGGGGTTAGGGTTTGGGGTTGAGGATTTGGGGTTTAGGGTTTAGGAATTGGGGTTTGGGTTTAGGGTTTAAGGTTTAGAGTTTAGGGTTTAGGGTTTAGGGTTTAGGGTTTAAAGTTTAAGGTTTAGGGTTTGGGGTATAGGGTTTAGGGTTTTTTGTTAGGGTTTAGGGTTTAGGGTTTAGGGTTTAGGATTTAGTGTTTAGAGTTTAGGGTTTGGGGTTTAGGGCTTAGGGTGTAGGGTTTAGGGATTAGGGGTTGAGGGTTAGGGTTTAAGATTTAGGATTTGGGGTTTGGGGTTTGGGGTTTAGGGTTTAAGGTTTAGGGTTTAGGTTTAGGGGTTAGGGTTTGTGGGTTACAGTTTAGGGTTTGGGGTTTAGGATTTAGGGTTTAGAGTTTGGGGTTATGGTTTAGGGTTTAGGGTTCAATGTTTAGTGTTTAAGGTTTAGGGTTTATGGTTTATCATTTAGGTTTTAGGGTTTATGGTTTGGGGTTTAGGAATTAATGTTTAGGGTTTGTTGTTTAGGATTTGGGGTTTGGGGTTTAGGGGTTAGGGTTTGGGGTTTAGGTTTAGGGTTTAGGGTTTGGGGTTTGGGGTTTAGGGTTTAGGGTTTGGTGTGAGGGTTTAGGGTTTAGGGTTTAGGGTTTAGTGTTTAGAGTTTAGGGTTTGGGGTTTGGGGTTTAGAGTATAGGGTTTAGGGCTTATGGTTTAAGGGTTAGGGTTTAAGGTTTAGGGTTTGGGGTTTGGGATTTAGGGTTTGGGGTTTGGGGTTTAGGGTTTAGGGTTTAGGGTTTAGGGTTTAGGGGTTAGGGTTTGGGGTTTAGGAATAAGGTTTAGGGTTTGGGTTTTGGGTTTAGGGTTTAAAGTTTAGTGTCTGGGTTTAGGGTTTAGGGTTTGGGGTTTGGGGTTTAGGGTTTAAGGTTTAGGGTTTAGGGGTTAGGGGTTAGGGGTTAGGGGTTAGTGTGTAGGGTTTAGGGTTTAGGGTTTAGGGTATATGGTTTAGGGTTTGTTGTTAGGGTTTAGGGTTTAGGGTTTAGGGTTTAGGATTTAGTGTTTAGAGTTTAGGGTTTGGGGTTTAGGGCTTAGGTGTAGGGTTTAGGGATTAGGGGTTGAGGGTTAGGGTTTAAGGTTTAGGGTTTGGGGTTTAGGGTTTGGGGTTGAGGGTTTAGGGTTTAAGGTTTAGGGTTTAGGTTTAGGGGTTAGGGTTTTTGGGTTATAGTTTAGGGTTTGGGGTTTAGGATTTAGGGTTTAGAGTTTGGGGTTATGGTTTAGGGTTTAGGGTTTAGTGTTTAGTATTTAAGGTTTAGGGTTTATGGTTTATCATTTAGGGTTTAGGGTTTATGGTTTGGGGTTTAGGGTTTAATGTTTAGGGTTTGTTGTTTAGGATTTGGGGTTTGGGGTTTAGGGGTTACGGTTTGGTGTTTAGGTTTAGGGTTTAGGATTTTGGGTTTGGGGTTTAGGGTTTAGGGTTTAGGGTTTAGGGTTTGGTGTTAGGGTTTAGGGTTTAGTGTTTAGAGTTTAGGGTTTAGGGTTTGGGGTTTAGGGTATAGGGTTTAGGGCTTATGGTTTAAGGGTTAGGGTTTATGGTTTAGGGTTTGGGGTTTGGGATTTAGGGTTTGGGGTTTGGGGTTTAGGGTTTAAGGTTTAGGGTCTAGGGTTTAGGGTTTAGGGGTTAGGGTTTGGGGTTTAGGAATAAGGTTTAGGGTTTGGGTTTGGGGTTTAGGGTTTAGGGTTTAATGTCTGGGTTTAGGGTTTAGGGTTTGGGGTTTGGGGTTTAGGGTTTGGGGTTTAGGGTTTAGTGTTTAGAGTTTATGGCTTGGTGTTTAGGGTTTGGGGTTTGGGGTTTGGGGTTTAAGGTTTAGGGTTTAGGGGTTAGGGGTTGGGGGTTAGGGGTTAGGGGTTAGGGTTTATGGGTTATTGTTTAAGGTTTAGGGTTTAGTGTTTGGGGTTTAGGATTTAGGGTTTGTGCTTTAGGGTTTAGGATTTGGGGTTTATGTTTAGGGTTTAGAGTTTGGGGTTACGGTTTAGGGTTTAGGGTTTAGCGTTTAGGGTTTATCGTTTTTGGTTTAGGGGTTAAGGTTCAAGGTTTATGGTTTGGGGTTTGGGGTTTAGGGTTTAAGGATTAGGGTTTGTGGTTTAGGGTTTGGGGTTTAGTGTTTAGGGTTTGGGGGCTGGGGTTTGAGGTTTAGGTTTAAGGTATAGGTTTTGGGGTTTAGGGTTTAGGGTTTAAGGTTTAAGGTTTAAGGTTTATGGGTTTAGGGTTTAGGGTCTGGGGTTTGGTGTTTAGGCTTTGGGGTTTAGGGTTTAGGGTTTGGGGTTTAGAGTTTAGGGTTTAGGGTTTAGGGTTTAGGGTATAGGGTTTGGGGTTTATGGTTTAGGGTTTGGGGTTTAGGGTTTAGGGTTTGGGGTTAAGGGTTTAGGGTTTAGGGTTAGGGTTTAGGGTTTAGGGTTTAGTGTTTAAGGTTTAGGGGTTACGGTTTATCATTTAGGGTTTAGGGTTTATTGTTTGTGGTTTAGGGTTTAAGGTTTAGGGTTTGTGGTTTAGGGATTAGGGTTTAGTGTTTAAGGTTTGGGGGTTGGCATTTAGGTTTAGGGTTTAGGCTTTGAGGTTTAGGGTTTAGGGTTTAGGGTTTGGGGTTTAGGGTTTGGTGTTAGGGTTTGGGGTTTAGGGTTAGGGTTAGGGTGTAGTGTTTAAAGTTTAGGGTTTGGGGTTTAGGGTTTAGGGTATAGGGTTTAGGAATTAGGGTTTAGGGTTTAAGGGTTAACGTTTAAGGTTTAGGGTTTAGGGTTTAAGGTTTGGGGTTTGGGGTTTGGGGTTTGGGGTTTAAGGTTTGGGGGTTGGGGTTTAGGTTTAGGGTTTGGGGTTTAGGGTTTAGGGTTAGGGGTTTAGGGTTTAGGGTTTAGGGTTTAGTGTTTAGAGTTTAGGGTTTAGGGTTTAGGGTTTGGGGTTGAGGGTTTGGGGTTTAAGGTTAAGGTTTAAGGTATAGGGTTTATGGTTTAGGGTTTAGTGTTTGGGGTTTAGGGTTTGGGGTTTGGGGTTTGGGGTTTTGGGTTTTGGGTTTGTGGTTTAGGGTTTGGTGTTTGGGTTTAGGGTTTGGGGTTTAGGGGTTAGGGTTTAAGGTTTATAGTATGGTGTTTGGGGGTTAGGGTTTAGGGTTGAGGATTTGGGGTTTAGGGTTTAGGAATTAGGGTTTGGGGTTTAGGATTTGGGGTTTAGGGTCTAGGGTTTAGGGTTTAGGGTTTAGGGTTTAGGGTTTAGTGTTTAGGGTTTAGGGTTTATGGGTTAGGGTTTAAGGTTTATGGTATGGTGTTTGGGGTTAGGGTTTGGGGTTGAGGATTTGGGGTTTAGGGTTTAGGAATTAGGGTTTGGGTTTAGGGTTTAAGGTTTAGGGTTTAGGGTTTAGGGTTTAGGGTTTAGGGTTTAAGGTTTAAGGTTTAGGGTTTAGGGTATATGGTTTAGGGTTTGTTGTTAGGGTTTAGGGTTTAGGGTTTAGGATTTAGTGTTTAGAGTTTAGGGTTTGGGGTTTAGGGCTTAGGGTGTAGGGTTTAGGGATTAGAGTTTGAGGGTTAGGGTTTAATGTTTAGGGTTTGGGGTTTAGGGTTTGGGGTTGAGGGTTTAGGGTTTAAGGTTTAGGGTTTAGGTTTAGGGGTTAGGGTTTGTGGGTTACAGTTTAGGGTTTGGGGTTTAGGATTTAGGGTTTAGAGTTTGGGGTTATGGTTTAGGGTTTAAGGTTCAGTGCTTAGGGTTTAGGGTTTAGGGTTTAGGGTTTAGGGTTTGGGGTTTGTGGTTTAGGGTTTAGG
>CM075676.1:58102500-58115000 GCA_037962975.1 Clitoria ternatea
AGGATTTAGGGTTTAGGGTTTAGGAATTAGGGTTTGGGGTTTAGGATTTGGGGTTTAGGGTCTAGGGTTTAGGGTTTAGGGTTTAGGGTTTAGGGTTTAGTGTTTAGGGTTTAGGGTTTATGGGTTAGGGTTTAAGGTTTATGGTATGGTGTTTGGGGGTTAGGGTTTGGGGTTGAGGATTTGGGGTTTAGGGTTTAGGAATTAGTGTTTGGGTTTAGGGTTTAAGGTTTAGGGTTTAGGGTTTAGGGTTTAGGGTTTAAGGTTTAAGGTTTAGGGTTTAGGGTATATGGTTTAGGGTTTGTTGTTAGGGTTTAGGGTTTAGGGTTTAGGGTTTAGGATTTAGTGTTTAGAGTTTAGGGTTTGGGGTTTAGGGCTTAGGGTGTAGGGTTTAGGGATTAGAGTTTGAGGGTTAGGGTTTAATGTTTAGGGTTTGGGGTTTAGGGTGTGGGGTTGAGGGTTTAAGGTTTAAGGTTTAGGGTTTAGGTTTAGGGGTTAGGGTTTATGGGTTACAGTTTAGGGTTTGGGGTTTAGGATTTAGGGTTTAGAGTTTGGGGTTATGGTTTAGGGTTTAAGGTTCAGTGTTTAGGGTTTAGGGTTTATGGTTTAGGGTTTAGGGTTTGGGGTTTGTGGTTTAGGGTTTAGGGTTTGTTGTTAGGGTTTAGGGTTTAGGGTTTAGGGTTTGTTGTTAGGGTTTAGGGTTTAGGGTTTAGGGTTTAGGGTTTAGGGCTTAGGGTGTAGGGTTTAGGGATTAGGGTTTGAGGGTTAGGGTTTAAGCTTAAGGGTTTGGGGTTTGGGGTTTAGGGTTTGGGGTTTAGGGTTTAGGGTTTAAGGTTTAGGGTTTAGGTTTAGGGGTTAGGGTTTGTGGGTTACAGTTTAGGGTTTGGGGTTTAGGATTTAGGGTTTAGAGTTTGGGTTTATGGTTTAGGGTTTAGGGTTCAGTGTTTAGTGTTTAAGGTTTAGGGTTTATGGTTTATCATTTAGTGTTTAGGGTTCATGGTTTGGGGTTTAGGGTTTGTTGTTAGGGTTTAGGGTTTAGGGTTTAGGGTTTAGGATTTAGTGTTTAGAGTTTAGGGTTTGGGGTTTAGGGCTTAGGGTGTAGGGTTTAGGGATTAAGGTTTCAGGGTTAGGGTTTAAGGTTTAGGGTTTGGGGTTTGGGGTTTAGGGTTTGGGGTTTGGGGTTTAGGGTTTAAGGTTTAGGGTTTAGGTTTAGGGGTTAGGGTTTGTGGGTTACAGTTTAGGGTTTGGGGTTTAGGATTTAGGGTTTAGAGTTTGGGGTTATGGTTTAGGGTTTAGGGTTCAGTGTTTAGGGTTTAGGGTTTAGGGTTTAGGGTTTGGGGTTTGGGGTTTAGGGTTTAGGGTTTAAGGTTTAGGATTTAGTGTTTAGAGTTTAAGGTTTAGGGTTTAGGGCTTAGGGTGTAGGGTTTAGGGATTAGGGTTTGAGGGTTAGGGTTTAAGGTTTAGGGTTTGGGGTTTGGGGTTTAGGGTTTGGGGTTTGGGGTTTAGGGTTTAAGGTTTAGGTTTTAGGTTTAGGGGTTAGGGTTTGTGGGTTACAGTTTAGGGTTTGGGGTTTAGGATTAAGGGTTTAGAGTTTGGGTTTATGGTTTAGGGTTTAGGGTTCAGTGTTTAGTGTTTAAGGTTTAGGGTTTATGGTTTATCATTTAGTGTTTAGGGTTCATGGTTTGTGGTTTAGGGTTTAGGGGTTTGGGGTTTAGGGTTTAGGGTTTGGGGTTTAGGTTTAGGGTTTAGGGTTTCGGGTTTGGGGTTTAGGGTTTAGGGTTTAGGGTTTAGGGTTTAGGGTTTAAGGTTTAGGGTTTAGGGTTTAGGGTGTAGGGTTTGGGGTTTATGGTTTAGGGTTTGTTGTTAGGGTTTAGGTTTAGGGTTTAGGGTTTAGGATTTAGTGTTTAGAGTTTAGGGTTTGGGGTTTAGGGCTTAGGGTGTAGGGTTTAGGGATTATGGTTTCAGGGTTAGGGTTTAAGGTTTAGGGTTTGGGGTTTGGGGTTTAGGGTTTGGCGTTTGGGGTTTAGGGTTTAAGGTTTAGGGTTTAGGTTTAGGGGTTAGGGTTTGTGGGTTACAGTTTAGGGTTTGGGGTTTAGGATTTAGGGTTTAGAGTTTGGGGTTATGGTTTAGGGTTTAGGGTTCAGTGTTTAGGGTTTAGGGTTTAGGGTTTAGAGTTTGGGGTTTGGGGTTTAGGGTTTAGGGTTTGTTGTTAGGGTTTAGGGTTTAGGGTTTAGGGTTTAGGATTTAGTGTTTAGAGTTTAGGGTTTAGGGTTTAGGGCTTAGGGTGTAGGGTTTAGGGATTAGGGTTTGAGGGTTAGGGTTTAAGGTTTAGGGTTTGGGGTTTGGGGTTTAGGGTGTAGGGTTTGGGGTTTATGGTTTAGGGTTTGTTGTTAGGGTTTAGGTTTAGGGTTTAGGGTTTAGGATTTAGTGTTTAGAGTTTAGGGTTTGGGATTTAGGGCTTAGGGTGTAGGGTTTAGGGATTATGGTTTCAAGGTTAGGGTTTAAGGTTTAGGGTTTGGGGTTTGGGGTTTAGGGTTTGGGGTTTGGGGTTTAGGGTTTGGGGTTTGGGGTTTAGGGTTTAAGGTTTAGGGTTTAGGTTTAGGGGTTAGGGTTTGTGGGTTACAGTTTAGGGTTTGGGGTTTAGGATTTAGGGTTTAGAGTTTGGGGTTATGGTTTAGGGTTTAGGGTTCAGTGTTTAGGGTTTAGGGTTTAGGGTTTAGAGTTTGGGGTTTGGGGTTTAGGGTTTAGGGTTTGTTGTTAGGGTTTAGGGTTTAGGGTTTAGGGTTTAGGATTTAGTGTTTAGAGTTTAGGGTTTAGGGTTTAGGGCTTAGGGTGTAGGGTTTAGGGATTAGGGTTTGAGGGTTAGGGTTTAAGGTTTAGGGTTTGGGGTTTGGGGTTTAGGGTTTGGGGTTTGGGGTTAGGGTTTAAGGTTTAGGGTTTAGGTTTAGGGGTTAGGGTTTGTGGGTTACAGTCTAGGGTTTGGGGTTTAGGATTTAGGGTTTAGAGTTTGGGTTTATGGTTTAGGGTTTAGGGTTCAGTGTTTAGTGTTTAAGGTTTAGGGTTTATGGTTTATCATTTAGTGTTTAGGGTTCATGGTTTGGGGTTTAGGGTTTAGGGGTTTGGGGCTTAGGGTTTGTTGTTAGGGTTTAGGGTTTAGGGTTTAGGGTTTAGGATTTAGTGTTTAGAGTTTAGAGTTTGGGGTTAGGGCTTAGGGTGTAGGGTTTAGGGATTAAGGTTTCAGGGTTAGGGTTTAAGGTTTAGGGTTTGGGGTTTGGGGTTTAGGGTTTGGGGTTTGGGGTTTAGGGTTTAGGGTTTAGGTTTAGGGGTTAGGGTTTGTGGGTTACAGTTTAGGGTTTGGGGTTTAGGATTTAGGGTTTAGAGTTTGGGGTTATGGTTTAGGGTTTAGGGTTCAGTGTTTAGGGTTTAGGTTTTAGGGTTTAGGGTTTGGGGTTTGGGGTTTAGGGTTTAGGGTTTAGGGTTTAGGATTTAGTGTTTAGAGTTTAGGGTTTAGGGTTTAGGGCTTAGGGTGTAGGGTTTAGGAATTAGGGTTTGAGGGTTAGGGTTTAAGGTTTAGGGTTTGGGGTTTGGGGTTTAGGGTTTGGGGTTTGGGGTTTAGGGTTTACGGTTTAGGTTTTAGGTTTAGGGGTTAGGGTTTGTGGGTTACAGTTTAGGGTTTGGGGTTTAGGATTAAGGGTTTAGAGTTTGGGTTTATGGTTTAGGGTTTAGGGTTCAGTGTTTAGGGTTTAGGTTTTAGGGTTTAGGGTTTGGGGTTTGGGGTTTAGGGTTTAGGGTTTAGGGTTTAGGATTTAGTGTTTAGAGTTTAGGGTTTAGGGTTTAGGGCTTAGGGTGTAGGGTTTAGGGATTAGGGTTTGAGGGTTAGGGTTTAAGGTTTGGGGTTTGGGGTTTGGGGTTTAGGGTTTGGGGTTTGGGGTTTAGGGTTTAAGGTTTAGGGTTTAGGTTTAGGGGTTAGGGTTTGTGGGTTACAGTTAAGGGTTTGGGGTTTAGGATTAAGGGTTTAGAGTTTGGGTTTATGGTTTAGGGTTTAGGGTTCAGTGTTTAGTGTTTAAGGTTTAGGGTTTATGGTTTATCATTTAGTGTTTAGGGTTCATGGTTTAGGGTTTAGGGTTTAGGGGTTTAGGGTTTAGGGTTTAGGGTTTGGGGTTTAGGTTTAGGGTTTAGGGTTTAGGGTTTATGGTTTAGGGTTTAGGTTTAGGGGTTTAGGGTTTGGTGTTAGGGTTTAGGGTTTAGGGTTTAGGGTTTAGTGTTTAGAGTTTAGGGTTTGGGGTTTGGGGTTTAGGGTATAGGGTTTAGGGTTTAGGGTTTAGGGTTTAGGGTTTAGAGTTTGGGGTTTGGGGTTTAGGGTTTAGGGTTTGTTGTTAGGGTTTAGGGTTTAGGGTTTAGGATTTAGTGTTTAGAGTTTAGGGTTTAGGGTTTAGGGCTTAGGGTGTAGGGTTTAGGGATTAGGGGTTGAGGGTTAGGGTTTAAGGTTTAGGGTTTAGGGTTTGGGGTTTAGGGTTTAGGGTTTAGGGTTTAGGGTTTAAGGTTTAGGGTTTAGGTTTAGGGGTTAGGGTTTGTGGGTTACAGTTTAGGGTTTGGGGTTTAGGATTTAGGGTTTAGAGTTTGGGGTTATGGTTTAGGGTTTAGGGTTCAGTGTTTAGTGTTTAAGGTTTAGGGTTTATGGTTTATCATTTAGTGTTTAGGGTTCATGGTTTGGGGTTTAGGGTTTAGGGGTTTGGGGTTTAGGGTTTAGGGTTTGGGGTTTAGGTTTAGGGTTTAGGGTTTGGGGTTTGGGGTTTAGGGTTTAGGGTTTAGGGTTTAAGGTTTAGGGTTTAGGGTTTAGGGTGTAGGGTTTGGGGTTTATGGTTTAGGGTTTGTTGTTAGGGTTTAGGGTTTAGGGTATAGGGTTTAGGATTTAGTGTTTAGAGTTTAGGGTTTAGGGTTTAGGGCTTAGGGTGTAGGGTTTAGGGATTAGGGTTTCAGGGTTAGGGTTTAAGGTTTAGGGTTTAGGTTTAGGGGTTAGGGTTTGTGGGTTACAGTTTAGGGTTTGGGGTTTAGGATTTAGGGTTTAGAGTTTGGGGTTATGGTTTAGGGTTTAGGGTTCAGTGTTTAGGGTTTAGGGTTTATGGTTTAGGGTTTGGGGTTTGGGGTTTAGGGTTTAGGGTTTGTTGTTAGGGTTTAGGGTTTAGGGTTTAGGATTTAGTGTTTAGAGTTTAGGGTTTAGGGTTTAGGGCTTAGGGTGTAGGGTTTAGGGATTAGGGGTTGAGGGTTAGGGTTTAAGGTTTAGGGTTGGGGGTTCGGGGTTTAGGGTTTGGGGTTGAGGGTTTAGGGTTTAAGGTTTAGGGTTTAGGTTTAGGGGTTAGGGTTTGTGGGTTACAGTTTAGGGTTTGGGGTTTAGGATTAAGGGTTTAGAGTTTGGGTTTATGGTTTAGGGTTTAGGGTTTAGTGTTTAGTGTTTAAGGTTTAGGGTTTATGGTTTATCATTTAGTGTTTAGGGTTCACGGTTTGGGGTTTAGGGTTTAGGGGTTTGGGGTTTAGGGTTTGGGGTTTAGGTTTAGGGTTTAGGGTTTGGGGTTTGGGGTTTGCGGTTTAGGGTTTAGGGATTAGGGTTTAGGGTTTAGGGTTTAAGGTTTAGGGTTTAGGGTTTAGGGTGTAGGGTTTGGGGTTTATGGTTTAGGGTTTGTTGTTAGGGTTTAGGGTTTAGGGTTTAGGGTTTATGATTTAGTGTTTAGAGTTTAGGGTTTGGGGTTTAGGGCTTAGGGTGTAGGGTTTAGGGATTAGGGTTTCAGGGTTAGGGTTTAAGGTTTAGGGTTTGGGGTTTGGGGTTTAGGGTTTGGGGTTTGGTGTTTAGGGTTTAAGGTTTAGGGTTTAGGTTTAGGGGTTAGGGTTTGTGGGTTACAGTTTAGGGTTTGGGGTTTAGGAATTAGGGTTTAGAGTTTGGGGTTATGGTTTAGGGTTTAGGGTTCAGTGTTTAGGGTTTAGGGTTTAGGGTTTAGGGTTTGGGGATTGGGGTTTAGGGTTTAGGGTTTGTTGTTAGGGTTTAGGGGTTAGGGTTTAGGGTTTAGGATTTAGTGTTTAGAGTTTAGGGTTTAGGGTTTAGGGCTTAGGGTGTAGGGTTTAGGGATTAGGGTTTGAGGGTTAGGGTTTAAGGTTTAGGGTTTGGGGTTTAGGGTTTGGGGTTTGGGGTTTAGGGTTTAAGGTTTAGGGTTTAGGTTTAGGGGTTAGGGTTTGTGGGTTACAGTTTAGGGTTTGGGGTTTAGGATTTAGGGTTTAGAGTTTGGGGTTATGGTTTAGGGTTTAGGGTTCAGTGTTTAGTGTTTAAGGTTTAGGGTTTATGGTTTATCATTTAGTGTTTAGGGTTCATGGTTTGGGGTTTAGGGTTTAGGGGTTTGGGGTTTAGGGTTTAGGGTTTAGGGTTTAGGTTTAGGGTTTAGGGTTTGGGGTTTGGGGTTTAGGGTTTAGGGTTTAGGGTTTAGGGTTTAGTGTTAGGGTTTAGGGTTTAGGGTTTAGGGTTTAGTGTTTAGAGTTTAGGGTTTGGGGTTTGGGGTTTAGGGTATAGGGTTTAGGGCTTATGGTTTAAGGGTTAGGGTTTAAGGTTTGGGGTTTGGGTTTGGGATTTAGGGTTTGGGGTTTGGGGTTTAGGGTTTGGGGTTTAGGGTTTAGGGTTTAGGGTTTAGGGTTTAGGGTTTGGGGTTTGGGGTTTAGGGTTTAAGGTTTAGGGTTTAGGTTTAGGGGTTAGGGTTGTGGGTTACAGTTTAGGGTTTGGGGTTTAGGATTTAGGGTTTAGAGTTTGGGGTTATGGTTTAGGGTTTAGGGTTCAGTGTTTAGTGTTTAAGGTTTAGGGTTTATGGTTTATCATTTAGGGTTTAGGGTTTATGGTTTTGGGTTTTGGGTTTAATGTTTAGGGTTTGTGGTTTAGGATTTGGGGTTTGGGGGTTAGGGGTTAGGGTTTGGGGTTTAGGAAGAGGGTTTAGGGTTTGGGGTTTGGGGTTTAGGGTTTGGGGTTTAGGGTTTAGGGTTTAAGGTTTAGTGTTTAGAGTTTAGGGTTTGGGGTTTGGGGTTTAGGCTATAGGGTTTAGGGCTTATGGTTTAAGGGTTAGGGTTTAAGGTTTAGGGTTTAGGGTTTGGGGTTTAGGGTTTAAGGTTTGGGGTTTAAGGTTTAAGGTTTAGGGTTTAGGGGTTAGGGGTTAGGGTTAGGGTTTAGGGGTTAGGGGTTACGGTTTATGGGTTATTGATTAAGGTTTAGGGTTTAGTGTTTGGGGTTTAGGATTTAGGGTTTGTGCTCTAGGGTTTAGGATTTGGGGTTTATGTTTAGGGTTTAGAGTTTGGGGTTATGGTTTAGGGTTTAGGGTTTAGCGTTTAGGGTTTATCGTTTTGGGTTTAGGGGTTAAGGTTCAGGGTTTATGGTTTGGGGTTTGGGGTTTAGGGTTTAAGGATTAGGGTTTGTGGTTTAGGGTTTGGGGTTTAGTGTTTAGGGTTTGTGGGCGGGGGTTTGAGGTTTAGGTTTAAGGTATAGGGTTTGGGGTTTAGGGTTTAGGGTTTAAGGTTTAAGGTTTAAGGTTTAGGGTTTAGGGTTTAGGGTCTGGGTTTGGTGTTTAGGCTTTGGGGTTTAGGGTTTAGGGTTTGGGGTTTAGAGTTTAGGGTTTAGGGTTTAGGGTATAGGGTTTGGGGTTTATGGTTTAGGGTTTGGGGTTTAGGGTTTAGGGTTTGGGGTTAAGGGTTTAGGGTTTAGGGATAGGTTTTAGGGTTTAGGGTTAGGGTTTAGGGTGTAGTGTTTAAAGTTTAGGGTTTGGGGTTTAGGGTTTAGGGTATAGGGTTTAGGAATTAGGGTTTAGGGTTTAAGGGTTAAGGTTTATTGTTTGTGGTTTGGGGATTGGGGTTTAGTGTTTAAGGTTTGGGGTTTAGGGTTTAAGGTTTAGGGTTTAGGTTTAGGGGTTAGGGTTTGTGGGTTACAGTTTAGGGTTTGGGGTTTAGGATTTAGGGTTTAGAGTTTGGGGTTATGGTTTAGGGTTTAGGGTTCAGTGTTTAGTGTTTAAGGTTTAGGGTTTATGGTTTATCATTTAGTGTTTAGGGTTCATGGTTTGGGGTTTAGGGTTTAGGGGTTTGGGGTTTAGGGTTTAGGGTTTGGGGTTTAGGTTTAGGGTTTAGGGTTTGGGGTTTGGGGTTTGGGGTTTAGGGTTTAGGGTTTAGGGTTTAGGGTTTGGTGTTAGGGTTTAGGGTTTATGGTTTAGGGTTTAGTGTTTAGAGTTTAGGGTTTGGGGTTTGGGGTTTAGGGTATAGGGTTTAGGGTTTAGGGTTTAGGGTTTATGGTTTAGAGTTTGGGGTTTGGGGTTTAGGGTTTAGGGTTTGTTGTTAGGGGTTAGGGTTTAGGGTTTAGGATTTAGTGTTTAGAGTTTAGGGTTTAGGGTTTAGGGCTTAGGGTGTAGGGTTTAGGGATTAGGGGTTGAGGGATAGGGTTTAAGGTTTAGGGTTTAGGGTTTGGGGTTTAGGGTTTGGGGTTTAGGGTTTAGGGTTTAAGGTTTAGGGTTTAGGTTTATGGGTTAGGGTTTGTAGGTTACAATTTAGGGTTTGGGGTTTAGGATTTAGGGTTTAGAGTTTGGGGTTATGGTTTAGGGTTTAGGGTTCAGTGTTTAGTGTTTAAGGTTTAGGGTTTATGGTTTATCATTTAGTGTTTAGGGTTCATGGTTTGGGGTTTAGGGTTTAGGGGTTTGGGGTTTAGGGTTTAGGGTTTGGGGTTTAGGTTTAGGGTTTAGGGTTTGGGGTTTGGGGTTTATGGTTTAGGGTTTAGGGTTTAGGGTTTAGGGTTTAGGGTTTAAGGTTTAGGGTTTAGGGTTTAGGGTGTAGGGTTTGGGGTTTTTGGTTTAGGGTTTGTTGTTATGGTTTAGGGTTTAGGGTATAGGGTTTAGGATTTAGTGTTTAGAGTTTAGGGTTTGGGGTTTAGGGCTTAGGGTGTAGGGTTTAGGGATTAGGGTTTCAGGGTTAGGGTTTAAGGTTTAGGGTTTGGGGTTTGGGGTTTAGGGTTTGGGGTTTGGGGTTTAGGGTTTAAGGTTTAGGGTTTAGGTTTAGGGGTTAGGGTTTGTGGGTTACAGTTTAGGGTTTGGGGTTTAGGATTTAGGGTTTAGAGTTTGGGGTTATGGTTTAGGGTTTAGGGTTCAGTGTTTAGGGTTTAGGGTTTGGGGTTTGGGGTTTAGGGTTTAGGGTTTGTTGTTAGGGTTTAGGGTTTAGGGTTTAGGATTTAGTGTTTAGAGTTTAGGGTTTAGGGTTTAGGGCTTAGGGTGTAGGGTTTAGGGATTAGGGGTTGAGGGTTAGGGTTTAAGGTTTAGGGTTTGGGGTTTGGGGTTTAGTGTTTGGGGTTGAGGGTTTAGGGTTTAAGGTTTAGGGTTTAGGTTTAGGGGTTAGGGTTTGTGGGTTACAGTTTAGGGTTTAGGGTTTAGGATTAAGGGTTTAGAGTTTGGGTTTATGGTTTAGGGTTTAGGGTTCAGTGTTTAGTGTTTAAGGTTTAGGGTTTATGGTTTATCATTTAGTGTTTAGGGTTCATGGTTTGGGGTTTAGGGTTTAGGGGTTTGGGGTTTAGGGTTTAGGGTTTGGGGTTTAGGTTTAGGGTTTAGGGTTTGGGGTTTGGGGTTTGGGGTTTAGGGTTTAGGGTTTGTTGTTAGGGTTTAGGGTTTAGGGTTTAGGATTTAGTGTTTAGAGTTTAGGGTCTAGGGTTTAGGGCTTAGGGTGTAGGGTTTAGGGATTAGGGTTTGAGGGTTAGGGTTTAAGGTTTAGGGTTTGGGGTTTAGGGTTTGGGGTTTGGGGTTTAGGGTTTAAGGTTTAGGGTTTAGGTTTAGGGGTTAGGGTTTGTGGGTTACAGTTTAGGGTTAGGGGTTTAGGATTTAGGGTTTAGAGTTTGGGGTTATGGTTTAGGGTTTAGGGTTCAGTGTTTAGTGTTTAAGGTTTAGGGTTTATGGTTTATCATTTAGTGTTTAGGGTTCATGGTTTGGGGTTTAGGGTTTAGGGGTTTGGGGTTTAGGGTTTAGGGTTTAGGGTTTAGGTTTAGGGTTTAGGGTTTGGGGTTTGGGGTTTAGGGTTTAGGGTTTAGGGTTTAGGGTTTGGTGTTAGGGTTTGGGGTTTAGGGTTTAGGGTTTAGTGTTTAGAGTTTAGGGTTTGGGGTTTGGGGTTTAGGGTATAGGGTTTAGGGCTTATGGTTTAAGGGTTAGGGTTTAAGGTTTGGGGTTTGGGTTTGGGATTTAGGGTTTGGGGTTTGGGGTTTAGGGTTTGGGGTTTAGGGTTTAGGGTTTAGGGTTTAGGGTTTAGGGTTTGGGGTTTAGGGTTTAGGGTTTAAGGTTTAGGGTTTAGGTTTAGGGGTTAGGGTTGTGGGTTATAGTTTAGGGTTTGGGGTTTAGGATTTAGGGTTTAGAGTTTGGGGTTATGGTTTAGGGTTTAGGGTTCAGTGTTTAGTGTTTAAGGTTTAGGGTTTATGGTTTATCATTTAGGGTTTAGGGTTTATGGTTTTGGGTTTTGGGTTTAATGTTTAGGGTTTGTGGTTTAGGATTTGGGGTTTGGGGGTTAGGGGTTAGGGTTTGGGGTTTAGGAAGAGGGTTTAGGGTTTGGGGTTTGGGGTTTAGGGTTTGGGGTTTAGGGTTTAGGGTTTAAGGTTTAGTGTTTAGAGTTTAGGGTTTGGGGTTTGGGGTTTAGGCTATAGGGTTTAGGGCTTATGGTTTAAGGGTTAGGGTTTAAGGTTTAGGGTTTAGGGTTTGGGGTTTAGGGTTTAAGGTTTGGGGTTTAAGGTTTAAGGTTTAGGGTTTAGGGGTTAGGGGTTAGGGTTAGGGTTTAGGGGTTAGGGGTTAGGGTTTATGGGTTATTTTTTAAGGTTTAGGGTTTAGTGTTTGGGGTTTAGGATTTAGGGTTTGTGCTTTAGGGTTTAGGATTTGGGGTTTATGTTTAGGGTTTAGAGTTTGGGGTTATGGTTTAGGGTTTAGGGTTTAGCGTTTAGGGTTTATCGTTTTGGGTTTAGGGGTTAAGGTTCAGGGTTTATGGTTTGGGGTTTGGGGTTTAGGGTTTAAGGATTAGGGTTTGTGGTTTAGGGTTTGGGGTTTAGTGTTTAGGGTTTGTGGGCGGGGGTTTGAGGTTTAGGTTTAAGGTATAGGGTTTGGGGTTTAGGGTTTAGGGTTTAAGGTTTAAGGTTTAAGGTTTAGGGTTTAGGGTTTAGGGTCTGGGTTTGGTGTTTAGGCTTTGGGGTTTAGGGTTTAGGGTTTGGGGTTTAGAGTTTAGGGTTTAGGGTTTAGGGTATAGGGTTTGGGGTTTATGGTTTAGGGTTTGGGGTTTAGGGTTTAGGGTTTGGGGTTAAGGGTTTAGGGTTTAGGGATAGGGTTTAGGGTTTAGGGTTAGGGTTTAGGGTGTAGTGTTTAAAGTTTAGGGTTTGGGGTTTAGGGTTTAGGGTATAGGGTTTAGGAATTAGGGTTTAGGGTTTAAGGGTTAAGGTTTATTGTTTGTGGTTTGGGGATTGGGGTTTAGTGTTTAAGGTTTGGGGTTTAGGGTTTAAGGTTTAGGGTTTAGGTTTAGGGGTTAGGGTTTGTGGGTTACAGTTTAGGGTTTAGGGTTTATGGTTTAGGGTTTAGGGTTCAGTGTTTAGTGTTTAAGGTTTAGGGTTTATGGTTTATCATTTAGTGTTTAGGGTTCATGGTTTGGGGTTTAGGGTTTAGGGGTTTGGGGTTTAGGGTTTAGGGTTTGGGGTTTAGGTTTAGGGTTTAGGGTTTGGGGTTTGGGGTTTATGGTTTAGGGTTTAGGGTTTAGGGTTTAGGGTTTAGGGTTTAAGGTTTAGGGTTTAGGGTTTAGGGTGTAGGGTTTGGGGTTTATGGTTTAGGGTTTGTTGTTAGGGTTTAGGGTTTAGGGTATAGGGTTTAGGATTTAGTGTTTAGAGTTTAGGGTTTGGGGTTTAGGGCTTAGGGTGTAGGGTTTAGGGATTAGGGTTTCAGGGTTAGGGTTTAAGGTTTAGGGTTTGGGGTTTGGGGTTTAGGGTTTGGGGTTTGGGGTTTAGGGTTTAAGGTTTAGGGTTTAGGTTTAGGGGTTAGGGTTTGTGGGTTACAGTTTAGGGTTTGGGGTTTAGGATTTAGGGTTTAGAGTTTGGGGTTATGGTTTAGGGTTTAGGGTTCAGTGTTTAGTGTTTAAGGTTTAGGGTTTATGGTTTATCATTTAGGGTTTAGGGTTTATGGTTTTGGGTTTTGGGTTTAATGTTTAGGGTTTGTGGTTTAGGATTTGGGGTTTGGGGGTTAGGGGTTAGGGTTTGGGGTTTAGGAAGAGGGTTTAGGGTTTGGGGTTTGGGGTTTAGGGTTTGGGGTTTAGGGTTTAGGGTTTAAGATTTAGTGTTTAGAGTTTAGGGTTTGGGGTTTGGGGTTTAGGCTATAGGGTTTAGGGCTTATGGTTTAAGGGTTAGGGTTTAAGGTTTAGGGTTTAGGGTTTGGGGTTTAGGGTTTAAGGTTTGGGGTTTAAGGTTTAAGGTTTAGGGTTTAGGGGTTAGGGGTTAG